>JAHZNA010004298.1:0-26886 GCA_027743935.1 Sinodicranocentrus sp. ZH6
ATACTGGCTAAATGACATAGGACTGGACTGGACTTAATGAATAAAATATATAGTACATATTTATTTGAAGAATTAATAAATCTAAATTAATTTTTTTTACCAGCCTTCAACCCTTTCTTTCATCCATTTAATTTTAAATGGGTGTCTACTAGTATATATATAGGGTATATAAATGCCATCATTTTCTTTAGAAAAACATACTACAAATTTTGGTAAATTTCCCTTTGGTTAACACTAATTTCATACTAGTTTGCGATTCTGAACATAATTGAAACACAAAAATAATTGAAATTCGACATGACCTTTGACAGTTTGATCCAATATCGCAAATTTTGACCATAAGGAAGGGCTATTACTCACCAGATGGAAGGATGGGAGGATAGACACACACTGCACCTTTTAATAAATGCTCTGCTAGTTATTTAATAATGGAAGCAGCATACTCGTTACTCGAGAGACACGCGTCAGATCACACCATTTTCATAAAAGCCTTGATAACCTTGTTCCGTCTGCAAAAATATATTCATTTATTAGCATGGATACATCTTCCTCTGCTCCTTTTCGATGATCACAAGGGAAAACCAATGACAAGTTAAAACTAAAGCTTTTAAAGAAAGAAGGAAAAGTTTCTATAAAAAATCCCCATAGAAAAAATCCCGACCTCTTGTCCCACAAGCTCAGGTGAATTGAGACGGAAATGGGAAAGAAAGATTATGCTATAGTGTAAATGCGAAGTCTACACAAGCTTTTGTCAAGTGTCCTCCACAATTTTTCCTACCTCAGCAACAACTTTTTTTCCTGAGCTTTTATTCCTCCTCGTCTTCAGTTTCCATCTGTTGTCTAGCATTGTGAAAAAACTAGAGGAGTATTATACAACATTGTCCTCTTCTTGACGGCAACTTCACCCTTCGATTTTCAATATTGTTTGCTAATCTCTATTTAATACGTGTATAATGATATGCATACTAAATAGATGGAAGACAGGAGAGCCTCCTCTTCCGCAACTCTTGGTTCATTTTTTATGTACTTCCTCCCTTGCACCACCATCAAAGGAACCTGCTTCACTTTCTTTGTACTCATCATCCAGAAATTAGTGCTGAATGAAACTAGTTACAAAAAAATCCAATACAGATGAAAAAAGACAGAGAGAATCCCTCCGAAAAAATAACTCATCGTCCCCATTTTCCCCGTCTTTCACCCACGAAAAAGCCAGCTTTGAGAGAAATTGAGTGGGAAATGCAACTCACGTTCTGCCACAACTCAAGTGTGAAGCTCTGGACGTAATGGTCCCGCTTGAGTCAGGTAAATAGAGGGAAAAAAGTTGTTAGTTAGGAACTTGACGGGTACCACAAATATAGAAAGTGAGGCACAACGTATGGACTCCGAGAACAAAGTCAGCATTCCACCAACCCATCCATTACAATTTTTTGGATTGTTTTGGAGAAAACGATACAGTCATCTGAAATCGATTGTGGTTTCTCATACACATGCACTTGCTGTTCATATAATGCCCCCAGCCTTGGACGCAATAACTGGACTATATTTTTTCTTCTATGGGAAGCGAAGCAATGCGAAAAAACAAAACGCAGACATTGAATGAGCCGCAACTTGCCCATCGAGGATTCCATTCCTGATCTCTGTATGTCTATCCCGGAAAAAGTTTAATGCTATCATCCTTGCCTCTATGCGATTTTTTTTTCTTTTTCATACGGGAAACAAAACGGTGGGGCGAGATGTATGTGGACGTGTGGCATTTCACAAAAGTGCGAACTGGAATGGGATACAGTTTCGTTGATCTATCGCTCGAGCTGATCCTCTGAAGGGAGTTTTCTCATCCTCCTCATATCCGGCTGGACGGCTGTTTCCCACGTGAAGGCTACTTCCTCTCGTAAAGGTATTATTTCAGGATGGTCAAAATAGATCCAGCAGTTTTGAAGGAAATACTAGAATACATAAGATGAGGGGTACCATGGTCTTTAACGATATCCCTGAGTCCTCGTGTGTAGTTTAACAGCTGGTATAAGTCTTTGAGCGGAAATACCTCTCAGTGATGATGAACATGCTTCTATTGCTTCTGTCTCCGAAGCAAATTAGCTGTGTCTTATTTATAAGAAAGGACAAGTAGAGGAAATGGAGGAGATGGAGAGAATATGATGTGATAAAGTCCACCCATTACCATGAAAATGGGGAAGTCACTTGGTGATTAATTTAATAAAGGAGACAGGAAAATCTCTGTCTGAGTGTCTTCCCAACTATCAATCCAAGATTGAAAAGAGGAAAGAGCAATGTTCCAGATTTTTCTTTTCTTATCGGGTAAGAGGATTCTCCCATTTATTTCTCGTCCATTGCTTCAGTGGAGTCTTACTTTATTGCACTTTCTGGTGCAGTTGGTGTCACGTAGTAGTAAAAAAAACTTGGGGTACTGTCGAACAAGAACGAGAGTAGGGGCTCATTTTACAAGAAAAAAAAGTTTTATTGGTGTGCGAGTAGGACAAAGTGGTAGGCTATTTTGTCTAAGTAAACAAAGATGGACTTTTGGTCTTTCCAAGTGGGTTTCTCTTGGTCGGCAATTCCCCTTTTTTATACTTTTCTCAGCGACAAAGCAAACATGCCATTATCACATTGTTACCTTCTTTCCCTCCCATCCTTCCAAAGTGTCAGGTTGGAAGGAAAGTTTGGAAATCAACCATTTCCTACTTCCTCCATTCCGAACTGGATGAAATGGAGGAGACTAACCTATTTAGTTTTTAGTAGGCTAAGTGAAAACTGTGAGTGTGGGATGGATGCAAAGTGAAAAGTGTATCAGTGGCCCATCAACAGGAGGAGGGAAATAAATCTCTGAAGAAAAAGGAGAAAACAGGCTAGGCTCCGTTTCACTCTGGCCACTCCATATTTTATGCATGCTCTCTCCTCGCTTCTCCGCTTTCTGCCCCGTCACTTGTGGAAAGCAACTATTTTACGGATGCTGTTCCCCTCTCCTCTTTTTACTGTTTCGTTAGCAGCTGCACGGAGCACATGTAGCTCGTCTTGGAAGAGGAAAATAATATCTTCATTTTACTTAAGTCACCCCAAACAAAGAAATCTCTGCTTTCACCACTTACCACACTAGATGCTAAAGTTTATTCTAAGGGATTGATTTATTTTACTCCAGCAGTGCACTCCTTTCGTTTACACGGAGAAGAAACAGGTAGTTTTGTTTCCGCATGGGAAATTGCGTGTTTTTCAGACGTAAATCTTAAAAAATATTTACTTTGCAATAAAATTTAACACATAGTTTATCAACTATTTAAAAGTAAGTGAAACCAGAACAAGAAAAAAGAAGTGACAATAGTGAACTTGTTTTTGTGGCGGTGAAGAAACAAGCAAAACTGAAGATATAGTTGGATTCTCGTGTTTCCTAAGGACCTACGGGGCACCTTGAGACAACGGACCTTGGCAAATATCCAGAGTCCTTGAACAGCTGGAGTGTTAAGTTAGGCTGTTTTAGTGCACTGTAACATCCTCATTTGGCATTTCCCTTCCATTGCGTCGATAATGACTGAACTGAAAAGGAACTAGTTGTAAGTTTGTTTGATTTATTGTTATGTGCTGCCCTCATTAGAGAATTATCTGTACACCAAAGAAATTTAATTCATCATCACAATTGTATTCTGTACTCATTAATTCCATAATAGCATAGACATTATCATGAATAACTGCTTACACCATTCCTGCTTTATGACAACACTGGAGCAATTTATTTACCAAGCATAAAGAGACTCCAATAGTTTTGATAATTTACCTTAGGAGATTCCCCGAGTCTCATATCATTTAGATTTAAGAATCAGATTAAATTAGAATACCTATCAATAAAACCCATTCCACATTAGAGAGGGGGCCCTACATACTGATAATTTTCTGCCTTCGTGAACTTGTTCTGTGACACGAATTGTAAAAGAAATTAGTAACAAACATTGTCAAAAGGTAAAGAAAAGTTTGGATAAAAGACGTCCACAAATGAAAGTTGGGATACTGTGCGACAGTAATTGGACGAAAGCTGGGGTTTCTTCTTCGCCAAATGTAATTTCGCCTGTCGCCATTCATTGAAAGCTTCAAAGTCTTTGATTTGTTGAGGGAATTCCCTTTCCTTTCATGATAAATATACTACCTCCCTGAGTTGTTAGCTAAAGTTGAAATAAGGTTTTTGTCTGAAATCACAATAAAAAAGATTTGTGAAAGGGTAACATTTTCTTTACAAAAATAAAATTTTAATTGAGTTTTAAACAACTTGACTTGCTGTTTTTGGAATGCAGGGTCATTCAGATGTTTTATATATATGAGAGTGTCTAGAGATAAATGCAGTAATTATTTCCCCATAGACACGAGTAGAAAAAAGTAAACGACATTAGAGAAACTAACAAATCGTGATATTTATTTGACATCGATGAAGAGACACAATACAAAGTAGAAAAAACTTTATCCCCTTTCTTCGAAGAACAAGACGCTTGGATTAATTGGATAGGAAATGATCCAAGTTTGAGTAAGACAGGTTGAAAAAATGTGTGAAAATCCTTCCCAATTTCTCTCCATCGTGGTGACAAGGCCGAGTAAAGATTAACTTTTTGTATCGTTTTCTGTTGGCCCGATGAAATGCTAGGAAAAAGGCTAAAGCCTAAATAGACTAATGAGGTCATTTCCATTCACAAATGCTGTCATATATCACAAAATAATAATCTAGAAATTTTGTAAACGACCTGACAACATTCATACCTTCCCATTTGCATTCTAAAAGAGAAATAAATTGTGACTAGGAAGAGAAAACGGATTTCTGGTATGGCCCTTTCATAGCCTTTTGCGACGAAATGTTCGTCAATTCAGTTACAAATGGTGTATTATTTTTTCCCACTTCAGCTTGCACCTCCAACTGGAAACACCTTTGTGAGTTGACATTCCACCTACGAAAATAGAAAGGATGGCAGAGTTCACATCTAGAACGTGTTTTGATCCCCGTCGTGATCACTTTTACCACCCCCGATTTCGTCTCCACTCGTGCAACCAACTTTCACCTTTACTCAGCATCACTCTACTCATTCTCATATCCTGCAACCCGTCTCTTCTCATATCCGCCGCTCAGTAAGTGGAAATAAGTCACAAAAGCCGTTGTCAAACCTAAAAGTCCGTTTTTGTATGAAAATCCCTTTTGTTTTCGTATGCAGTCTATATTTTAAAAAAGAAGGAAACTTGTAGTCGCGAGAATATATATGCATATTTTTTTCGCTTTTGAGAAACCGCTTTGATTGCATGCATGAGTGAAGTTGTGTTACTTTGCATTTGAAAGATACTGATAACACACTAGGACCCACAAAGGAACATGAATAAGATACAGACCCTTTCTCATTCTTTGAGTTTTTGAAAGCGATAGAAAAAAAGTGGTGAAAACAAGTGAAACACTTTTCATTGTAATGGCTTTTTTACTCGGTGGAACAGATTCCCAGTATGAAGAAGCAATGAGGAAAAAGAACAATATTTTTTCAGGAAAAAAAGTATTCACGTCTGTGTATCTTATGTCCGTACCAATCATTGTTAGTTTGTCCGGGCTACAATGCGGAAAATTCATTTTTCCAGAGGGCTTGGAAACTAATTCTCAAAAGGTCAAAAATGATCGGATGACTGTCATCCAAAAGTTCGAGGGGAATTGCGCTTAAAGAAAGTTGGAAATTAAGGAAAGGAAGTCATACATGTGTAAATTCCAATTTTGCCAAAACTCCACACAACAACTGCCACAATAGTGGCCCGTTTGTTGAGGTTTTATTTATTTATCTGGATGGAGAAATTGATGAAGATGAAGGAGCGAGTGCTATTGGATCCCTTTCAGAATTATCATGTAGCTCCTTTTATGATTATATGACACAATGATTATCATAGGATGAGCTGCTTTTGTTCCCAATTGAATGTCTCCTTCTTGCTTCCTCTCATGGCGAAAAAAGTAAAGACATCTTTCTACTTCATAAAATTTCCCATCTGCCTCATTGTATCCACATCATTGAGTACGTCAGTTAAAGAGTGAATTTTCTCAGACAACAAGTCAACTTGGCTAAATCTCTATCCCTTTTTCCAAAGCTGGCGGAAGGGAAAATAGTGGAAAATAAACCGACAGACAAATAACTCAAGGAAATGAGGGTGCATATTTTTTGCAGAAAAAAAGACACGTACTTGAAGCAAAGTAGAGATGGGGCATGTCACGATATGTTGTGGTTTTTCTTCTGGGACATTTTTTACCAGGTTGAGTTATTTTTGCTATTATTATTTCAAGTTAGCAGCCTGATAAAAGGAAGATGCGCTGACAGGGTAGCTAAGTCTTACCAATCATCAATGTAGTTATATATTTTTGGTTCAAGTAGGTAATGCTATAACAAATATTAAAATGAGGTAAAAGTGGTCGGTACATACATTTTCCCCTCATCTTACTATATTATATTGCGCGTGTCTGTAAATGAGTGAGTGCGTGGTGGACCCTCTCCAATTGATTCACCAATGACTAACACTGATCACTGTTAACTCTTCCGAATAAACTTTGCGTAAATATTAAATGCGTGCATTTATTTTTAGCTACAAACCATGAAAATATCTTTCAATCAACAAGCTACCCTTACAACTAACTGATGGTCACTAGTAGAATAAAAAGGAAATTTAGGGTTTTTCGACCAACACCGAACGATCGTTGGTGAAATATAAGAAAGAGAGTCGAACGTCTTTCGACTGATGACCAATGCTAGCTGGGGAATGTTGGCCATTGGTTGAATGAAAACAGAAATTCAGATAAATAGGAGTAAAACTATTTGTGATTACGGAATTGGCAAGGCGGATGCACAATCATAGTCATAAAGATAGGGTCCGCGGTTTAAGAGGTGTAATAATTAGGCTCGACGAGTCGGCTATTTCGTAAATAAACAACTTTATTTCGTTTGTTCACAATTCGGTCATAACAACCCACTTTTAAGGCGTCACAAATAGTAAGGTGTTTGCTTCCAAAGTCGAATCCCTTCCAAAGGACGCGATGGATCGATGTTAAAAGTCCCCGTGAATTTGAGTTGCTATGATTTTTTTATGATAAATGGAATAAATTTGTTTATTTACTAATTATACGACTCGTCGAGGTTTTTAAAATTCAGCCTAATTATTACACCTCTTAAACTGTGCATTCCACCTTGGGAATTGGCAGATAAAATATATATGCAATGCAGAAACATGTGACATTTAAACTAATAAGATAATAGATGCGAGAATAGCTAGATTAGATTAGATAGGCGTAATGAAGTTAAGACAAGCTCGAATCATGCTATTTAGCAATAGTAATTTATTTAAACTTAAATTGCCAAACTCCAAACTAAATTTGGGAGTGAAAGTTTGCATCGATTTTATTTATAATTTAATTTTGCTAATGTAATCGAGATGAGTCTAAGTTCATTGCAGGATTTCACGTTAGATTTAGTTATCGGAATCATTTCTAGTTATTTTCTGTGATCAAGGTAAGTCTCCTGGCACAATTTTTGAGTTGAAAAAGGTATAATGTAATTAACTATTGTTGGAGATTATGAGTTTAATCAAGATATTGCATTTATAACTAGTGGGTCTTCACATTTTGTAGTTTTAAAGTCTTTCCATGCTGTGAAAATATCTGATCGAGTAAGGTATGACAGATAAAATTGCAATTGGCTGTTTGGACTTTCACTGCTGCAATTGTTTTCACACAACTATTACTTAGATGGGTTGAGATTGACTAATCGTAAGTTGCATATCTAACAAAAGTGTTTGATTATTTGCGAAGCAGTAAATAGGAGTATTGTGGGTTTACTTTTTAGAACAGGTCAAATGCCAATTTCTCTCTTGATTTTGTCATTTAATTGAACTCCGTCTTATACCTTGTGTAGTCTGTCTCGAGCGATTAGCTGTCTACTGCTGGATGATATCTATTTGCAGGCTGTTCGAGATTTATAGTTTTCGTTCTCCAGGGCTCTATATAGTGTCAAACATGTTTGTAATTGGTTCATGTAGCGATTCTGCATGAGACTCGGTTGTTTCATTATCTTAGTACTTGGTACACAAGGTTTAACAGAGATTCTGTAATTGATCAGTTGTGGGTTGTGAATTAACTTTATGAAATTGCCTGAAACACATTTATTTTTTATCGGAGGATTACGTGACGTTTTATGAAGACAGACGACACAGCACAGTGGTCTGAAACATGTGGGTTAAGTACAAGAGTATTTGTTCTCTGACAGTTATTTATATTAAATCTAGGACTGAATCATCACGAATGAAATCTTTGATATCTTGAAACATTCCATGTTTGCATTGCAGATTCCCTAATAACAAGTAAAGTAATCATTTTATTTTTCTCCTTTTGCAAATTCCTTGCTCCAGTGAAGCGGCACGACGGTGATGATATTTTGAGGGGAGACACTCAATGCACATTTTTTATATCTTTTTGGGTGCAACCTCATTCAAAGTTCATTCACTTTTGAATAAAGGAAAAACTAACACGCACTGCACTACAGTAGCATCCTTGTTGTTATTTCATCAGGGACAAAATTATATACTGCGGGCGAGGTTATGAGAATTGTGCTTAAAGCTGAAATAATTCAAGTGGCTAAAAAAAGTTAAAATATACGCCGTTCTGTGCATTAGCCTGAAAGTGGAATCATCTTTATGGGGGTATACTAGAAGCATCATACGTAATTTCCCAGTTGAATTTATTTATTGGCAGCTGGGACAGAGTAGGAGGATAAAATCTGAAATTAAATAAAGATGAAATGTTATAAAGCTTATAATTGCCTCGGGATAAATTTTGAGTTAAGCCTTGGCTTTGTATTTACAGATAGATGGTTGGATTTCCTCTCGTAATAAGAGTAGGTTTACAGGCGGCAAACATTTGTCGGATTTTTGTTTGGAAAAAGTATTTACTTTTATGATGAAATGAAAAATAAATGGATAATGAAGCTTTGCTTTAAAGTTTGCTTAGCATTGCGTACTTGTGTTTTGCCCACATTCATACAATAAGTGGTGTCTGAAAAGGTTTCCCCAGCCATATTTGGGCACGCACATAGACGTTAAAAGTTACATTGGCAATATGTCAACACAAAGTATGATTTTACAATATTTATGTGTGCTTTTGCCAGAGAAAATGGAATACGTGTGATTTGTATTGTAGCATTGTGTCGTGTCGACTCTAAAATAAACTCTGTTAAAACACATATAACATATAACAATGTGTCTAAGAAAATATAACAATGTGTCTGTCTGAGAAAATATAACAATGTGTCTGAGCTCTACCCTTTCCAAATCAATTATAAATGAGTATTGTACGTATTTCTCGAACCGGGAAAGTTCATCAAATATGTTTAAACTGACGCATTTCACAATGCCTTGAATAACTCTTGTAAATAGTGTTTCATTTGAACGTACAGAGTACCTCAGGGAAAATGTGGTGTAGCTGTAGAGACATAAAACTTGGAGAGATGAAAGCTAATTTCATGTTGGGACAATAGAATTATTTAATTACGTCACCAGTGCCTTTGCTTCTTTGTAGCTTTTTCATTACCGAGTCGTAACGGAAAATATATCATTCGTTTCGTTTGACGCTCAGCAAGCCATGCACTACATGATTTTATCAGAGCTCTCAATTTAGAATGAATCGAATTAAAATCACAGTATATAGGTTGATTGTAATCCCTATGCTTTATATAGTTTTCATAAATCGTCAGGGTTAGTCAAGCAAAATGTTGGAAAATAACAATAAAATTAAGTTTTAAGGATTTTGTTTCCTACATACATTTCAAGAAGCTGTAATAAATCTAGATGCCGAATTTACACATAATGAATGGTTTTCTATTTCCTTGAAGTCTGGTTAATTACGTTTCATATAAATTTGACTCTGTCGTGATGGTTGTAAAAGGTTACTCAAAAGTTTAATGGTGGAGCTGTATGATTTCAAAATTTCCATGAATGCAAACAAAAACCGCAATACTCTGAAAAATCTGTGGGATGGAAGTTTTACTTTCAATTACCAGTGAAACGTGTTTTCAGCTTGTTTTTGGAGTTTTTAGAAATTATTTCGTTATACCATTCCGGCTATAATTATTCCATAATGGAGTTTAGTAAAAGACCACCAAAGTGGACTTTGACACTTTGGGATGAAATATCTGCAAAAAAGTAAATGAAGTAGAGATCCTATCTTAAATTATGAGGGAGGATGGTAGCATAGTCTAAAAATTCAATTTAATGCACGCCCATTAATTCCAACGAATTTTAATAGAATTCTCCTCTAAAACAGTTCTCCACTTTCGCATAAATTTGAAGAAAGCTAATTTGTGAATATGACGTTGACACGCAGACTCTGCACATTAGTACCCTCTACAACTCCTACGCCCAAGCTTTTGGAGGAAATGGAAGTCGTTGAGGCATCAGAAGGCAAACCGCTTACTTTTCAGGACATCATCCCAGATCCAAATTTGTATGACAAGATGAAGCCCCCCAAGTTGGAAGGATACCCTACAAAAGTTAGATTTCACGTTACAGTCATGGGCCTAGACTCCATCAATGAATATTCTATGGTAAAACAAAATATGCGATACAAAAAGCGTCATTTCTTTTTTCAAAACTTTTCCCTCTAACATATCCTTCCTTTTGTATTCTCAAAGACTTACGCTGCGGACATTTTCTTTGCTCAAAAATGGAAGGATCATCGACTTCACCTTCCGGAAAATATGACCGCTGAATATAGGTAAGCAATAAAAACAGGAATTCGTGTTCCTTTCAATCTTTAGGAAAAAGGGGGTTTCCCTAGAAAACAAAAGTTTTGTAACATTGTAACTAGCAATTAATTAGGAATACATAGTCATCAGTCATGCCACGCTTTGTAGTTAGCGGACATGATGTATTCTCTTTCAAACTTCCGCTCTTTAATCGACTTACAAATTCTCTATTACACGCACGGTATACCCAACACACCCGTCCATTAAAACAAGTTTGAAACTGAAATTTGTTCTTACTCCCTCACAACTTTTGTTTGTTTGCCGAGTAAGCAAAGGAATCTCATTAGGGAAAATATTTGGTTAGTTTCTCCATCCCCAACAAGTCTCTTCTTTCATCTAAAAGAAAAAGCCCATGAGGGATGGAAAGAATAAGAAAAATAATAGATCTTTAAGAAACATGCTTTCCCCTCTTTCCTGAATCTCACTGCAAGATAAATACAAACATTTTTTTCCTGGTGAGCATCTCCATCACGCCACAAATCTCTCTGAGATGAATAATACGACGAATAATTGGTGTTGATGGGGTGAAGGATGAGATCACCAAGTACCATAACCACAAACATCTCTCTTGTATCCCAGATTGGAATATTTTCATATAAATACATAATATGTTATCCATATTAGAGAGAAAACTTGTTGACTTTACACAAGCACTTGAATTTTTTCAAGGAAAAGTAGCAATTTGAATATTTCCACTCGGTAAATATTCATGAACTGAATTTAGGATATCAAATTATTTTTTATACTCAAGTTGTAATAATGAAATCTACATTTGCGAAATTTCCCCTACAGCAGGTGTATGCTCAGGGAAGTGAAACAATTTAATAATTATGCTGTCTTCCACATCTAAAAAAGGGGGAATAGTATCGTTTTTTTATTATTATTGCTACTGCAAACATATACATATAAACAATTTCCGGAAAGAGTTACCTCATAAAAGTATTCTGCAAGGGGAAGTGAAAATAAATGCACTTGAGAAAAACTCAGAATGACTTGGAGCGTGATGATAACGGTATAACATATGAAAATAAACTGAGATGACTTTCACTCTTGGAAAGAGAAAGTCAGAGAGAAAATTTGCTCCCTTGAAAAAAAATATCTGTTTTCCTCCTCTCTCACTCAGTTGTGCAACTAGAGAAAGTCTATAAAAAAGTTTTAAAAGGCCCAATGCAATACAGACTGGAGGAGGTAGGCTATGTAGAAATCGCTCTTGAGAACAATAACACGACATGAATCTCTCTAAAGTTGAATTCACTCCCTGTGATGCTATAAACAAGGTTCCATTTTATGTCTCACGACTTTCACCTACAAAGAATGTCTACACACGCACCCCAATTAATGGGAAGAGTGTGAGAATTTATTTTTGGAAAAGGTGAAAACTACACTAGGATCATTACTGTCAGAAAGAGGATTGCACATGTTATCCTTTAATTTATTTGTATGAGCAACTCCATACCTTGTAGAATTTCTCGTTTAGAAGAAAAAGGGTTGTAAAGGAAGGGAGAGGAGTGAATGGCATGCATTGAAATCAGTATCGTGTTTTCCTCCGGATTGCATAATTGCTCAGATTGGAAGAAACCAGGGATATCATCATCTCATCACATAGTGACGACAAGGCAAGAGAAAATTGCCCTGTGTACTAATTCCCTCCATCTCACTAGCAATTCTAGAGAGTAGAGCGTACTACAATAGTGTACCCATTCATTTTCCTTCTTGCTGCTGGATCCCCTCCTGAGAATGAAAGAGTATACTTGCCCTCTTCAATGTGGAGGAGGTTGTTTTAGAGCTATGAAGCTAGTGAAAGTAGTACTCTTACTAGGCTCATGTAATTTGGCAGAGTGAATGGATTGGCAATAGGTTGGAATGAGCAGGCAGGGCTTCCTGGGTAGCGAGGGTGAAAACGTGATTCTGATGAGATGATGATAACAACAATGGGATTCTACGAAGAGGGATTGGTGGATGTGGAGCAAGTTTCAGCTTTTTATTAATAACTTGACATCCTTTCATTTATAAACTGACTTGATATGCATTTACTCTAAAGTTTCAGCGCTGGCTTTTGATTTTATCATATTACCACACATAAAAAAATATTTTAGGATTTTGAAAAATGGTCTTGTAAGTTTTTTCACTGTCTAACTTTTAATATGGGTAGACATTGGACATTTAGCTAAAATAAGATACAGATTTCAGTAAAATATTTAAGTTTAGTGTAAGTAGAAAAAGATTGAAAGCTAAAGATATGCCGTTTTATAATCAAATGCTTCTCGTATCTCTCCCCAGTCATCACAAGGAATGATGACATGTATTGTTTCGGACGGGGTTATACAAGAGAAACAAAGTTGAAGAAACGTGCAGCTTCTTGCTACTTTGTTTTTAAATTTCAAGAGAGCATACAAATGGGGGGTTTGGCGGGAAGCTCTATTATATGTACATTAAGCAATGGGAATGAATGCACAAAGCACTTCAAAAACTCATCTTGTGCATTTTCTCAACTTACGCTTGTATGCGTGCCCAAGACGATCTTCTAGAAGAGAAGTGTGTACGCGTAAACTCAAATTTTGATATGGAGCAAAATAGTAAAAAGATCTAGTACTGCTCTCCATTTTAAGCTTCTTATTGTATCCCTCGAGCAGAGAGTGAAGACTTTTTGTACATATATTTCAGTCTAATTATATGTCAAGAGGCAACCACGATACAAAAAGTCGTTGTGATTAAGAAGCTTTCTGATGATACGACATTGTCTTCTTTTCTGGATCGCGTGCACAACGTAGTATTTCACTTTCTCTCCTACGGCTTTCACTTTTACGTATGTATTCATTTCCATGCAACGTAAATCATGTATAACGCTGAAGTAACTAGTAACCCTCTTTTAGTTGGCTTTCGCTCGGAGGAGAAAGGTGTGCGTGAGAGAAAAAAGAAATAGGGAGCTTTTCTCCTTTACCCCATAACAAGAGCACTTTCTGCAGAGAAAAAGTTTGCAGTACATTTGGAAAAGAATTCCAATCTCGTTGTAGCTACTTTTCACTACATGACGCATGACACTATTTAACAAGATTGCATTTTCTTCTATTGCCAACCAGAAATAATGCTCTTTTTGTTGAGAGAAAAGAAAAAAGTGGTAAAGTAAAGGGGAAAAGGAAGTTGACGGGATGGGATTCGAATTTTCATGAGGGTGTACACGGGAATTTATGTGAATGTGTTTCATGAAATATGAATTAGTTTGTGCACCACCTCTCCACAGAATGGAATGTATGTGTGTGATCCTCTTTTCAGATTACTTGAAGTGGGCTGGCTGCAAGAGATGTGGAGACCAGACTCGTTCTTCAAGAATGCCAAGGCGGTCACATTCCAGACAATGACAGTGCCCAACCACTACCTATGGCTGTACAAGGACAAGCATATTCTCTACATGGTCAAGTAACTTGCGCATGGAATACAAATCAATTAGCAAGAGTCACCAGTTTTCCAGTTTCCGGTGAAATATGATTAAATAATAATGATCTCTTTTATTGCTTCAGGCTCACGCTAACGCTTTCCTGTGCGATGAACTTCGCCCTCTATCCACACGACACGCAAGAGTGCAAGCTTCAAATGGAAAGCTGTAAGTATTTTTTCTTCTTTCCATTAGATTAGATTTAGTCATGCATTAACCTGTAAAAGTGGATTGGAAAATTGGGGAAATGAAAAAAAAAATTAGCCACACTTCGTCTGAGCATCGTCATCACCTCATCACCATAAAAGAAATGTATCTTTCTTCGAATCTTCATTACCTACGTGTGCAAGAATTCTTCCAACTTTTTATTGCCTGCAAGTATGTATTTATCTCCCTGCACACAGTTGAAATTCAATGTGGGCTTGTGCAAGGACAAAAACTCGTGATTAAATATCCCATAAGCTTTCTCCTTTTTCTGATGATGCTGTTGATAATGCTTAATGATGCTCGTACACGTCGGGACACTTGTGCCTTGCTGCTTACGAGACAACACTTGTTATGCACTAAATGCTGTGTGGTCTTATGAGACAAGCATATATATACACCAGTTCTCCCGACTTTTTAATATATATTTTGTGAAGAAAGGTGAGGAAAAAAGATTTCAGAGACAGAGAGAATTTGAGTGAATAATAAAATAAAAAAAGAAGCGAGAAAAAATAGTTTACGCCAAGTCAGCAGGATTGATTGATTCCTTGCTCTTGTTCCTATAGTGTCTCATACAACAGAGGACTTGGTGTTCGAGTGGGAAGAGGACCTCCCTTTGGATGTCTACTCGATCGAGTTGCCTCAACTCCAACTCGTTCGCAACAAAACGGATGACTGTACCCAGGTCTACTCAACGGGTAAGGAGGAATATTTCAGGGAGGGTTGAACAGCAAGCGAAAGAAGGAAAAAGAAAGAGAAACCACTGTCATAAACTTTTTATACACTTTTTAAACATATGTCTCTGCCAACCAGACTAGTATGTCTAATATGCATGCTAATAATAGAGAGTGAGGGTGAGAGAATAAAAGATGCTTTCAAGCATCCACTACTACCAAGTTTTTTCTCCTTTGGATAAACATATATGGGGGAGAAGGGTGGCCAAAAAAAGAGGAGAAAACAACACACAAGGGACACATAAACTTTCACACAGGAAGAGAGAAAGTGAAGAAAAAATCGGCAACCACTCATCATGCCTTGTGTAGTCCATGAATATTAGGGTATAGAGTCTTGTAAAAATATTAAATAATAACCTCCTCTCCTCCACCGGTGTTTGATACTCCTGGGAGTAAATCAGAAAGCGGGAGGGATTGTTAGATTTCTCAGCTTCCCCGTTGTGGTCGACCATTATCATGTGTGTAGGAGTAGGAAGCTTGCTCTCAGGTTTTCTCTTTTCATATATTGACTTTCTTTTAACGGTTTGGGCGCACCTTTGGTTAAAAAAGTTGTTTTTTATCCGACTAGGACTGGAATTGTGGCTTGGATGGTGCTGTGATGTCCAAAAACCTAAGCATGTATTTTTCAGATGGGGATGCTTGTGTTGGGAAATGTGTGGAGCTAAGCAGATTTTAAGTTTTTGAATCACTTGAATTTTTTTCCTCCATGTTTAGAGGAGGTTAGATACCTACAGGGATTTTGTTTGCTCTCTCACTCTCAAATCACTGAGCAAATCATGGCTATTTCGTCTAATGGGGCTGTTAACGCTTTGGGAAAAAATGAGGGAACACTTGTGTCTATAATTATTTCATGGGTGTGGTGTTCCCATCACGTCTTTATATAAATGACTTTTATTAGCTTGGAAAGGGAATGTTTTTGGACTGAGCCGAGTGGTTATATGGGGAAAATGGGAGTAAATAACTTTTTTGGACAGAAAGTTTGCAGAAGGTAATGTATAATGTTGTGGTGTGCGTTTTTGCCTTTCGTTGCAGGAAACTTTACATGCCTCGAGGTGGTGTTCGTCTTGAAGCGTCGCTTGGGATACTACATATTTCACACATATATTCCAACGTGTCTTATCGTCATTATGTCGGTAAGATAAGAGGAGAAGTGAGCATGTTTCATGAGTAGCGCTTGTCGTTGGTTGAGCTTGTAATATGACGAGATTTTATATTGCATGCATTTTCTACAAGTCAAGTACTGCGATGGAGGATATTTATTTATGAAAGTGATTTTCGTCCTGATGTACTCTATGCAGTGGGTCTCATTCTGGATTCAACCGGAAGCTGCTCCTGCGAGGGTGACTTTAGGTGTGACCTCCTTGCTCACACTGTCCACTCAACATGCAAAATCTCAAGCGTCGTTACCGCCTGTGTCGTACCTTAAAGCAGTTGATCTCTTCATGTCAACATGTACCCTGTACGGATTCTTGTTAAAATGTCGGATATGTAGTCATTAATGTCAGAGAATGGTTTTCCTGATATCACAGTCCATGCTTCATTTCATTGTGATAGATTTGTGTTCATGGCGCTGATGGAATACTGCCTCGTGAATATCGTGCTAGGAGACTCGGAAGAGCCCAGAAATCGTGCTCCTTCCATAGATGTGCGGAGCACAAAGGAAAAGGTGTTCCAGTTCGCTTCTAGAATGAGTATGAGAAGCGCCTCTGTCACTTCGGTAAATTCAGCTATACAAACAGTACGTCGTGTATACGCAAGATTCAGAATATTTATAAAAAAATGGTTTCTGTTGTTAATTGTTGAAAAGGAGCATCACAGAGTGATATCAGTACCAATGACGTTAGGACCTAACAGTCAAGGCAGCAACCAAGTTCCTCCGCCGCCCCCACCGCCAGCATCACGAACACCTGGAGGATCCTCCAATGCAGCCGCCACTGCAGCCAATGTTGTGAAAGCTGAAAGGCGACGACGAGCTTTGGCTGTAGATAGATTTTCTAGAGTCGCATTCCCATTGACGTTCACAGTTTTAAATTTTGTGTACTGGATCACATTCTCAGATTATCTATGAAATTAATAATCAATCTAAGTTTTAAATCAAAGTTTCATAGTTGTGTAGATTTGTATTTGTGAAAACACAACTTTAAGATATGAGGATTTCAAAATTTTGACCGTTATAACGGCCAAAGGGTAACTCATTTTAACAAACTAAATACACCAATCAACTTAACCTTTGATAAGCTTTCGAATGATGTATTAGACGGTACATGTGTTGAACTTTCTAAATTTGAAATCGTTGATGTTGCCGTTACAACGATTTAACGGTGTTGGCTCACAAGAAATAGATGTTGAAATTTAGACCTTATATATTGATTGGCGAAAACAGATTTTGAAAAAGTAGAACGGTATAGATGCAAGAGCCAGGACACAGACAGACCGACACACGCAACAACTAATTTAAGTAAGAGCTCTTATTTAACAATGTATGAATTGTTCTCATTTTAATGTTTACAATTTTCTTTCCAGAATATTTGAAATGATGTTATGAAGGGTGCCAACTGTAGATAAGAAAATATGCAAAGTTTTATTTTCATGGTTTGCTCATAATCGTACCACATTTCAATTCCTTTCTTGGGAAGACAACTTTCATTTAATTTTCTCTTTCATGATAACAAAGATAGCTCTGATAACAATATATAAGTTATGGGTATGGCTGGAAACAAATAGCTTAAATTAATTCCAACACAATCAAAACATGCATGCGATTCACAATATTATATTATAGGATAATGTCCAATTGTTTAACAAGTGTCGAAATATTGCATAGCGTATATAATATGTACGAATATCCTTATACTTATAATATTATCAATCATTTTAGCTAGTTATAACGAGCATACGAGGGTAGGATACATCGGTATGAGAAATGTTAGCGATAAAACTTTGACGAATAGAATTTGCATGGCATTATAACAATATTTAATATAAAGATCAATTATAACAATTTGGTTGCAGTAACTTACTTCTGTTTATGACCAGCATTATGCATAGCTAGAGTATGTAAGAATATCTAGTGTATCAATCTACAAATATCTATGTATCCAGCTTCAGTTGTTTATTGATCACAATAATGCACTTTCGACATTTATTTTAAAATTTGCAAAATTAGGCATACCGCTGTAAAGGGTATCCACGTGCGAGCACGCGAAGGGAATGCATAGGCCAATCTCAACATGACAACAACAATGGTATATCGTCGTGTTTTAAATAAACCTAATAGTTCAGACATACGCTTCTGTTAAATCTCAAGATCTACAAAGCGCTTGAATGCGACACGTTTCGTAAATTCCAGATTTGTTAGCTGTAAACGAAAATTAATGATTTGCTAGCTGTTCAAGGATCCACCACTGGCTTTCATTTGTAGAAAGAAAGTCTGAAATGAAATAATGCACGAATAAACATCTTACAAGGATACGAGAAGGATTGAAAAGTAAATGCCTTTGAGTTGACCACACACATACCTTTAAAAATGACCTAAAATTTTTAGTGTCGGACTGCAATGCATTGAGGAACTCCTGTGTTTTCTCCAAAGACAGTTTAAGAGTAGGAAGGTATGGAATCAGGAAAGCCACGAACTCCTCCTTCTGCAAGGATTATATTGAAACAAATATATATGCATTTACATTGAGATTGAGAAGGTGTGAACGCAGTGTATTATTGTTTCATGAGACTCACCCTCTTATCAAACATTGATTTGAGACAATTGGCCACTTCGTTTAAGGCAATCAGTGTTTGAGCATCGTTAATGTCAAAGGAAGATTTTAATGGAGCAATGAAACAAGCCGGTGCGATATTTTTGTACATGAAGTCCATAAAGCCATCAGGTCCTTCGGGACCCGCCCATAAATCCACGAGCTTCTTGAGGATCGAGAAACAGGCTTTTTGGGCCTAAATAGGGCAAAAACATTAATTTGTTTTTGCGGAAACATTGGATAACAATAGGCTTGAAATTAATACGACATAATCTAGGATCTGGATCAAATTTTGCAAATACTATTTTACATACATACACTTTTGCGTGAAGAGGAATATGTGCACATCACCGTGAGCAGTGTATGAGACAAAAGACAATATTTCATGTAATATTGAGAGAGAGAGATAATTATAAAATCATGAGCTATGCCCATCAGCTCATTAGCATAAATCCACAATCAAATAGATTATGCGTTCTAATTGTCATTGTCACCATAATTGAAAAGGGATATTTTTAACGCTTGGGTCCCTTTTCAATTTAGAATCAAACATTCATGCAAGATTGAAAAAATATCTTTTTACAAGAGATTGCAATACAAATAATTAGCTAGATAATTATTCACGAGTCTAGAAAAACCATCAGTTCAACTCAAACCGACGTTATTTAAAGAGTGAAATATCGCTCAGCCCGCCTTTGTCTGATAACTGTTGTTGAATTGTGTACCTCTACTAAGGTACATATTTTAGTTTATATTCAGGAGCTGGAAATATTACCCGCTCCTGATAATATGGTTATAAGTATTTGGCAGTATTGTGCTTCCGTTACTTTCCTAATTTGGAATCCTTTCTCGGATTCCTATTATTGCACTCATCAAAAGATTTCCTTTTATGCAGCCACACCAATCTTCAGTAATCTTCAAGACATCAGTCATCGACTCCCGTAGATGATAAGTCTATATGGTTATACGTAAGAAATTGTACGTTACTTCTTTCTACCCAGTTGGTAATTACTTTGAGTAACTTAAGTGTAAGCGTCTAACTAAGCGATATTACTGGCATATGCGTAAACGCATTCAGATTAGAACTAATGTAAACATACTTGAAAGCTCGTCTAGTTGTTTACGCTAAACTAGTTTGTGTCTTCGTATTTTCTCTTTTAATATATATAATCTGAGTGTTCAGTCTTTGTGACGTATTCTAAAGTTAGACTACTAAACAAAATTCCAACTGAGATCTTTAACTATCTAGTTAAGCTCCGAACCGGTGCTTATCCGAGCATGCAAGTTATAACTTGCGTAGCTTACGACTGGGTGGTGGGCCATAGTTATTACGTCATATAGTAACCTACATAATTAAGATAACTTTTAATTAGTGATTAATATTTCAAAATGAATACTGCAGTACGTCGTTTCTCACTATTTGTAAAAGCAGTAATCACTTATTTAATCTATTATTTAATTAATTAATCAAGATTCTATATAGATCGATTCAGATAATTATTGTTCAATTAATTTATCTAAAGTTTCAATTTCGATTAGAATAAAAATATAAGCTTAACTAATTTCAATTAATCCTCCACTTATTAAATCGGCGATTAATTACACTTACTAATGAGTATCATCTCTCACTCTCATATGAAAAGTAGTCTTTTCCGCTGCATTACACTATCCACAGATACCGTTTCTAGAGACTCTTTTCCTTCAATACGCGTAATCATGCTTATATCAAAATTATAAAATATGCTTCCCAAGCGTACTGATATAATACGTTGGCATGCGTAATAAATTGTATAAAAATAAGCGATTAAGCAGGGGGTTACCTTAAATTTCGCAATGACTTGGATAATAAGAGGGATGTACTCTTGAATACTTTTACAGTCACAATTTTTCAGCAGACCTTGAGATGCCAAGGGAATGTATGGCAAAAGTTCCTCCTCTAAACAAACCACCAGACGGTGCAAGTACTGACGTACTGAACTCTGAAGCTGCACCATTAGTGGTTCCTCAGCTGGAATCTGCCAATTTGACACACATGTCGGAGATAAGAGTGAGCTCAAACACCAAAAAATAACAAAATATTGGCAGCCTTAAGACAAAAAACGGGATATACCTCTAAAAGCTGAAGAAATACACCTAGCGCATCTAAAAATAATGGAACACAACCTAAGGACTTCATAGTCTGCTGGTTACTAAACGCTTTACTCAGTCTTCCGGTTAGAGCAATGGCTTGCCTATACGTTAGATATATGGTCAACAATAAACAATAGGACACAAGAACATACAAATGAAAACGTAATCTATGGTTTCTTACATAAGCACCTCCACAATAGATTCCCTTTGAGCAGGGTCCTCGACCGTCTTGAATTGCTCCATACCCAAACGGCACGGATAAAGCACTAGGTTAACAATGTCAGTCATCAATGCAGTTTTTTTCTACGAGTGGTAGATGAAAACGTCACATTGGAAATTAATGTATTCATTTAATAAGTAAAATAGAAACGGAGACAATTTAATCCACGCTAAATAGAAGCATAACTTACTTGACTCTCCGTTTCTGCAGATACGATCAAAACTCCAATCACTTCGTACAAATACAGCTGATCGTCACGAGTGATCAGTCCGTCGTCAGTATTGTTAGGTGAAACATGCAAAGCCAATAGTGGCTGTATAGCGTCAATAATGCTTTTCATCAGGTCGGACGTGATTCCACTCCTATGAAATACATTTTTAAAAATACAAACGGAGTCACCAGCATAACAATGAACTTCAGAAGAGAGTATTCAATAACAGTTTAGCATACCGAACACATTTGATAAAGCGTGAAAATAGGTAACAACAACGAGACCTAACTCGTCTATCCGAGTGAAATAGACCTTTTTCTTTTAAGAAAGCTGTAAGCCCTTTCACAACATAATCGGGATGACAAACAAAAAACTTTTCATATCTTTAGAAAATTGAAAAATATAAATAAATTAATCCTCAGCAATACATCAAGTGATGA
This sequence comes from Sinodicranocentrus sp. ZH6, assembly GCA_027743935.1. Classification (NCBI taxonomy): domain Eukaryota; kingdom Metazoa; phylum Arthropoda; class Collembola; order Entomobryomorpha; family Entomobryidae; genus Sinodicranocentrus; species Sinodicranocentrus sp. ZH6. The sequence goes on from JAHZNA010004298.1 coordinate 21,915, forward strand.
TTAGTTAAGGGGTCTTGCTAATGAAATTATGTAGTTCCGAATACCTGATGATTGTTTCAAAATATTGAAGAACGACAGCCTTATGTTCATACAAGTAAATGTCAGAGTTCATTATCTGTATCATCATTTGTTGTGCTGGGGTCAGCTGTCCTTCAGCGCTCCATTGTCCGCTCAAAGTAGATGGAACAGACTCTCCCAAGTAGTAAAACAGTAAGAGCGACACTTCCACCTCCTGCTCCAATACAATTTTACATCTTTAACATTGTGTTGAATTTAAAGTAAGTATTTTTAACAATGTCAACTTAAAATCTAAACATACATCAAATGGCATTTTTCGCCAATTCTGAGCAACGTAGTTAACCCGCTTCTGCACTTCCAGGATTACAAAAATTTTATCCAATTGAGCCATGTTATCGAAAATGATTTTAATCTGCTTCCTGTAATTAAGGAGAGTTTCATCACATAGTAAAGCGTGTTGTATTCTACTCATCGTCAGTAAAGAAGCAGTATCCGTGTTTAACTTCGGAAATGTTACATTGAATCTTACCTATACTCTTGAAAGCAAGCTTCATCCTCACCCTCATGAGAAAAGTCATAACTAATATCGTATCTAAGTTTCCCAATAATCACGTCGAGTGTAGCCCGAAAATATTTAATATTAGACTCCGACAACTCACGGTAAGACTTAATCAACTAAAATATAACAACATTCCAAATTAACCATACCTCGATACCTCTACAATAATTCGTAGAACTTTGCTTGTACTGTTGTTCTTATTCCCTTACATGTAAATAATCACGCATAAAATCCAATACAGTAGTAGACACATCATCACAATCATTCCCAAGAATTTCTAAAAGTAATGGAATTTTAGACTCAACAGCTTCGGCAATAGCTGTTAATTCTGCGTTCTGGCCAGGGTGAGATTTTGCGAATTTCCAATAGCTCTCTATTAAATTAGTGCCCATTACACATAACAGCTTTCCAAGTTTGCTCAGGTACTCTTCATCTTGATCATGCTGCAAACATTATCAGATCCCTCACATTTATAAGCTAATGCCACATCCAGCAATAATACAATTTTACGAGATACGTAATATATACATTTTTTAAACGACTAAAGAACATACCATAAACGATATCCAAACCCCAGCATCATTAAGGACTCTAGCAAAAGATTCTACAAGTTTTGTTTTATCAATGGGATCCATTCCTTTGGAAATAACTTCATGCATGCAATCCGCAGCATGCTCTCGAATATCAGGTTTACAAAGGTTGGATACAAGCACCGGTACGAAACGATCGTTAGCAACCAAATTAATATCAATCCACTGAATATACTTCCCAATTACTTGCAAACACAGTTTAGTTATGGAAGCATAGTGTCCATTCAACATAGTCTGTGATTTCAAGAGAACATTTTTTAATATCTCTTTTACAACAGCAGACTGTAAACACGACTAAATATCATAATGGGTATAAGTAAAACGTTGACTGCCATATGGCTTGTTGTCACGTACCAAGATTTTATACCAAGACTCCACCAATTGAATCACAGATTTTTCACGCATGGCATCTTTTATAACAGTATTTCGTTGTAATTCTTGAGGACTTCGAGGTATTTCACGATCCGCAATCTGATAAAAATGTACATTGAAATACAAGTAATAAATATGATCTAATTTTATGCACTGCGATAGCAAATTAAATTATTCTTGGGACTTACTTCTCCATCAATGGCTAGCAAAACCCTTAAATAATGATCTAGAAAATCAGGACGACTTTCACATGCTGTGATCAATTCAGTAAAAAACTCTGGCCAGCGAGTAGGATAATCTTGCACAAAAACTAAGGCAGCAATTTGTGCTACTTTGTTTAAAATAAATGCCCCCTGAGATATTCCGTCAGGTGTCTGTAACGAACGACAACATTATAAAGTTTAAAATTCAAAACTATAAACATGAAAATAGACACTCTGGCACTTGACAATACGATGTAGGGGTTAAATTACACAACCCAACCCCCCATTTTTCGGGGGGGGGGGGGGTGTATACTTTATCTAAAATTGCTGGTCCGAGTTCACTTGCCACTTTTTTTTATAAAAAATAGAGTTAAAATCCAATGTTGAGTTCAGATCAAGTTGATAATGAATCTTAAACTACAACTAACCAGCATCGATATAAATTAAACCTAACCTTCACAACCTAACATAATCAATTAGTAAATTAGAAAGATATTACAAACCCTCACCTCAACTCATGACTCAACATTTGACACTCATTTTGATTTAGATTCTCGACTCGACATTCATTTGCATTTCAAATCTCAACTCAACATTTGATTTTAACTCTATTTTTTATAAATAAAGTAAGTGAACTCGAACCATCAACCACGGGGGTTGGGTTGTATACTCCAGTCCGACGCAAGCATAACTAAAATGTTAAATGTGTTTAAAACCACGTTGAAGAGAATTTTGAATGTGTATTACAACTCGAAGCAGAGTGCACCACTTACAACTGAAATCTTCACCCAGTCCAGTAGAAAACCTCGAATAAGGGCACGATCCGCCAGAGAAGACGTAGAATAACGCGATTTCACATGATGCTCAATTACTTGTAAACAACAGAATTGAACCTGACTGATATGCATGTATCGCCCGGTAATAATTGTGTTCATACAATTCCGCCATCCTGACTCAGAATTCTTTAGTTGCTCAAAATACAGAAGAGCCTGTAAATATGACAGATGACACTCAAGTTAATCCTCAATATTAATCAGTAGAATGAATACTTATGATAGTAGACCCTTTTCAATTTCAATTCCTTACTTTGGCATGTTCAACTGGGTCAATAGCAAATGCTAACCCATGCAGGATCATATCGTCCATTTCGCTGATTTTCAATACGTCCGTCCCCTTCTCGTTAAAGCTGCAAATTAAAGGCTACGTTCCATCCTAAACCACATGATGAAATTATTATGGATTTTTAATCACTTTTTTTAACTTTTAAATCACAAAAACGTTTATTTTCCAGTACCTACGCTGCACAATGTACAAGGGGTGATTAAATGACAAAACCCAAAAGGCCTGTTACACCTGCAAAAATTAAAAAAACCGACAGTGCGCTACAGGATGTGAAAACTACTTCACTGACTGTTCAACATTCAACAAAACACAACACCACCGCATGCTGCTATACCACAGTATTGTATTGAGAGACGAGAAATGTTCAACTTTTAAATGTGAAATTCTCCCAGAAAATAACCAGGGCACATGAAGACCTTTCTATGGGAACATGATCATATGTATCAAGATCATGTTCATTTGCTTGCATCTATTTGAGGTGGATGATATGAGGGAGGACGTGTGGACTGGAGAGTGGAAATGTGTTTCAGCTTTCGTTCGCCGGTGAGTTTGGTTGGTGTCTGCGTGGGAGACCAAGACACACGAACGACGTATGGAATAGGAATCCTATTCAGAACAGAAAGCATGGTTAAAGGCTCCTGCTTTAGCTTAAGCCTTTGTTGTGTTGCTGCTGAAAATCAAAACGCGTCGTGTAATCGTAACGCGTAACACGTAAGGCGGTTTACATGTAATACATGTTTTTTCAGGATTTTTGAAGGAGAATAAAGTTGAAGGCCCTGAATAAGGTGCTGAGTTTCTAAAGTAATAGTTTATTAGATTATAAGTTTCTGAAGGAAATTAATACATCTAAATTTACTAGATGCCAGGTTCTCTCTTCGAATTGATGTTTCTCACGTATCAGGCTACCTTATCCAGTACACAGCTTTTAAATGCAAATTAAAAAATATTTAACGTAGTGGGAGCCAACTTGTCTTATTAGTATATTGTAGGTTAGTTATCAGGGTACCTTATCCATTACTTATTGTTCCAACAATGTCTACACGAGTTGACTAATTTTCAGATAAGCGAAAAAGTACCACCCTGACAAAACAAACTTCTTAATTGCCAATTTAAAAATATTTAACCTCATTGTTGCCAATTTGTCTGGTCAGTTTTATGTACATTAGTTATCAGGCTACCTTCTCCAGTACTTAGCTTCCCTACTACATATACAGAAGTTGACGAAACTTCAGATAAGCCAAAAAGTACCACCCATGCAAAAAATATTTTGTTTAACTGCCCATTAAAATAAATTTAACGTCTGATTTGCAGCCTTTTTGATTATTCGTGAATGATAACTAGTGTTAACGTATGAATTAGCTGGAAAGGCTGAAAAATTATGTAGATATTGTGCTCGAGCTCAAGTAGAAACAAAATCGGATATATTTCTCTTCTGTATGAAACGTTTTGAGACCTTTTGTTTCGAATATGCTTAGCACTGTTAGCACTTTCCAAAGTCTGACTTGATATTCCGATGTTGAGTGTTGCGTCAGGTATGCTTTACCAGCCAACTTTGTTGTCACGTTGTCAGCCAAACTCCACATGATCCGGAAATTGGTGTAGGAAGATACGGGGACAGGAAGTGGCAATGAAAGTGAAAGTATGTAATTATTTAAGATTTATTTCACTCACATACCAATTACATTTTTGTGAACAACTTTCATGTTCCTTCTAATCCATCAACCACAAGCTAAGCATTCTTATCTAATTGTGCAAAAGGATTGATAACTCCAGCATACCACACATACTCAGAAATCAATATATAACGCAACGTGTGCAGCTGCAGCTACAAATATTTACACAATGACCATTTCGTGGCCAACTACCAAGGACCAACAAAAATCTGTATAATAGGTATTTCTCCCCGACGTCGGGTAGTTGGTATTTCCACTACTGCAAGTACCAACTACCCGACAAGTATGAAAACACACATGCAAGACAAAAAGTCGGGTCCTTGGTATTTGTATTTCTTCCCGACGTCGGCTCCTTAATATTTTTACCCGACGACGGCTCATTAGTATTTCTACTCGACGACGGCTCATTAGTATTTCTACCCGACGTCGGGTACT
>JAHZNA010004299.1:0-53636 GCA_027743935.1 Sinodicranocentrus sp. ZH6
TCTTTTGTATTGTTTGGTACAAGTTGACTATATAATGGATTCCTGCAGTGATGGCCTTCCTGCTGTGTCAAAGCTTTGCTAAAAAAATCATTTAATCTTTCTAATACATGGATTTTTTTTTGATTTTTTGAAAAATATATAGTTGAAGTGAGCTGAGGTAGTTTCAATGGCATTCCGATTTTTATTTAGGGACATGAACCATGCCTGATGCAATAATTTTGTTAGTTTACTTAGCACTGGGTTTGCCGCATTACCTAACATAATATACGTTTTTGACATTCATAAGTGCAAATTTTGACACAGGAGGGCTTCAATATTTAGAGAGTTTCGAGTAGACTCGGGTAATTGAAGAATGGGATGGATCCTGAATTAAAATATGTCATACGCAGTTGCTGTTGTAAAATGTTAACATATACGAGAATTATCATATAAAGATGTAAATCTGTATGGATTTTATTAGTTGACTTTATTGAGCTAGATAATTTTACATTTCAAATTTTCTCCATAATCCTATACTTTTATCGTGGGGTGGAATATTTTCTGCTATAAACTATCACTAGTAGGCATTAACTTGAATCCAGCTCGCATAGCCACATATAACGCTTGACTATGTTTACTACCCCGTGTGCTTTATGGTTTTTATGAAGAATTGAACCTTCAACGTCGTCTCCTCCGTGTGTATAATTTATCCAAAGATTTTCATATCATGGACACCTCTATGATTTTAATAGCTATTCTACAATTCTATCATCACCAGGGAGTAAGCACGCTCTTCCATAAGGAAAAGGTGTGTACATATATCCACGCCATATTTACTATAAGCTTCACGCATCCACTACAGTAAAGCACAAATAACCTTTTAAAATCCACAGGTATGTGGAAGCATCACAGCATAATAAAAAAAATCGAATTTAAGATGTGCTTCTCCTCTACAAAATGAAGCCACAGGTGCAGAGTAAATCCCACCGTTAAAATACATATGCTTCTGCTCCTCTACAATCATCCGCATTATAGTGACCGCTCGCTTATGAATAGCATATTATGCATTCCCACAACCAGAGCCAGAAGAACTGGGAGAGCTCCACAGAGAGTCAACTTGGAAGAATCTCTCATCTGTACACATGCAAACCTTTTACGATACCTGTCATGGGATTTATGAACGCACACGTTCAGTTTTATAGAGATGGAAAGAAGTGAATGTTTTAAAAAAAATACATGCTTCGTGTAAGACGTACCGACCACATTTGATTTTTTATACATAACAAACTTACCGTACATCGTATCCTACCTAATGAAGATAGATCTTGCATGTAATGCATTGCAAAGGGATATACTACAGTGCGCATTTAAACGAACAGGTATTCCATTCCACTCTACAAAATGATGCAGCTAATGATAATAATAGTAATGATGATCATCATCAGGATGGTTGAGTGGCTGATGTTTGCATGCACACATGTAGATGTACACAGGTATCGAGGGAATACGAAACTCACACTGTTTATCCCTTTGCATGATGCGAACTTGATTGTTCCTTCATCTCAAGCAGAGAGATCAACCCTTCAGTTACTACTCAGCTGTCTAGGGATTAATAATAAATTATTGTGGGTTTTCATTTTGTACGAGAATCCCGTACATTTGGACAACGAGGAATACCATTTACTCCCTGTGCTTCTTGATCCAGTTAAAACACTCCTTTTCCATGTACAGTACTAGATTTAATTAGAAAAATTACCATTAGGACAAAGTGCTCTGTAGATAAAAGCCTGTTTAGCTGCTTGACATAAAACAAGAAACAAACTTACATTCCTCACGCATTATTTTCGAAAATACTTGAGCTTTTCCTGAAAAGCATCGTGGATTCATTATCAAAGGAAGTTTTACATGAGGAGAAAAGGATATGTACATAAGAACCGGTGATGTGATGACGGTGTAAAGGAAGGAAACCCTCTTGTAATTTAGAATCCCACTCAACCCTGCACTATACGACAGGAGCAAACACAACAAGTGTGAATTTTACGTGAAATAAGTGTATGTTTGGATACTGATGAATAAGCTTATTGCGTAATATCCCACCTGTCTTCTCCCATTAAGTGACAGGATGTTTGAAGTTCAAAGTTTGATAGAAGGTGATGTACAATAATTTTTATTCAAAGTGCGTTAGCTGTTCAGCTCATAAAACACTTTGTGTAATATATTTAGTGGATGTGCAAGGAAATGTGGAAAAGTGGAGAGAAAATGTGTCAATGATATGTGCATCAAATAAGTCAAAAGAGCACATGCCAGTTTAAGTTGTGGTTCAGTTGTCATCATCGTGTGTGAGCTGAAAAGGGAAAAATTGGAACGAAGTTTTTTTATATCGCGGATTACCTTCACACCAAAGCACGCTTCATTGCTTGCACGTTTATGCGGCATAAAATAGCGTGGAAAAAACAGGTTGATCATCATCCCGTCCTAACGCTGTTGATGTTTTGTCAGTAGGAAAAAATACTGTCTCGCTAGTCGAGTTATTGTACAAGTTGGCCTGGTCGGAAATTCTTTTATGACAGAGGAATTCAGTTTTTGGTGCTATATACTTATTACGGCTATTAAAAATAAAAAAGCACTTTCTTCGGAATTCCTTCTCAAACTTTTTGAAGGAGACAGGCTCCACTTAACTTCGTTATTAAGGAAAGTACGCACGAAGGGGAAATTAAACGGATCAAAAGATTCCTGCAAACCCTGAACTACTTAAGAGATTGCCAATTTCCAAGTGGAAAATGAAATGTTCCCTTGTAAAATATTTAATCCCATTTTCAAAAGTTAATTAACAGTGACTACAAAACTTTACTTCGAAATGATTATCCACATAAGTAGAAAATAACAGTTAGGCCAGTAAATTCTTCGACTACACACCGTGCAACAAATCTCATTTCACTTTCGACCCTGGTCGCTTCCAGAAGAAAATCTTGTTACATTCTTTTGACTCTCTTTTCCACAAAGTTATTCAAGATGCTGGATTCAGACACAGAGGGAAACCGGATTTCGACGGTATGTCACCAATGAAAATGAAAACTGTAACTTAATATACAATCTCATTTGCATATGAATCCCTATTTGCTCCCCGTGTAAGTGTGCTTGAAGGTCCTTTTACTTTTTCTAAACAAGTCTTGTGCAATTCCTTTTTGACATCTTAATGCGAGTATATTACACTATAAAACACTTCCGCTCCTTGCTCTTTCCACTCGTGGACTCGGCTCGCTGTCCTATATGCCAGAATGTCATGCAATAAAAGGAAATCCAACTGCTTACGCTAGTAAAAAAAACTAACGAGTAAAGTCATTTCCAATTTGGTATTATTATATTGCCAATAAATTAATTGTGTCCACCACGTTCCCCCTCTATAAAAGAAAATGGGTAGCAGTGAAGTTTACTCACTTGAGCCTATTTAGGTTGTATGATAGTATTCTCATTAAAAATAAACTTTGTGCAGATGTGACAAACTTGTAGTCAGATTGAATGGAAAAGGTTTTGTAGTTTGGAATTTTTATAGTGCAGTGATATACCATTAGTAAAAAGCATTTTTATACTCAGCTTGTACCTGCATCACTTATGGAGTGGACCTTCAAAAGGTTTCAAGGAATAGATTTGCTTTTTTCTGAAAGTGAAGGTCCTCCAGAATTAAAAAAAATAAGATAAATTATTTTTAGCAGATGCACGCGGCAGGCATAATGTTGAATTAATGATGAGCTAAAAGCACTCTATTAATACAGCTTTAATGCTTTTTTATCACGTTTAAAAAAAATGTTCTCAGAAGTCGGAGGAGTTTATTGGTGATATGACATTTAAGCAAGTTTTCAAAGACTCGAATTTTATACATGGGACGATACGAGATGGTCACTCTGAGAATGGAAATTGGTCACAGGAGCAAGAAAATGTCTGGTGGTTGACGACGATGATGATGATGGCATGATGGCCTTTTTACCATAATTGTCCACGTCCATAAATGGTTCGCCCACTGCCAAAAGCTGTTTGTTTGCCAGAGTCAGCAGCTAGTTTGAGCTTGGTTACATCCACATTAATGGATGGATGCCTTCTGGGAAGAAAATGTAACGTGGATATCCATCCACGACTGTATTATAGCCCCATTATATAATAAAGGCATTAGGCAGGCAAAAATGAGAAGCGAAAAAAGTGAAGTTTATTACATGACGATGACTACATTGAATTTTCTGTGTAGTGCACTGGGTTGAAAGGAAAAGCAAAACAAAAATCTTTTGCTCCTCAGGTATGACAGACTGACACAGATTTTTGAGCAATTTTTACTGCCGTCTTTGAGCACATAGAGGGGCACAGGATGAGCGTTGTTCTAATGTAATAATGAAAGTGTGCACGTATACAAGAGCAAAGTCTCTCTCTCTCTCTTAATAGTATGCATATAAGAATGGGAAGACGGTAATGACGATGATGTGATGATGATGCATCGTAAAGGAATTGTAAGAATGGTTGTGTGATATTACCTCACTAAATTTGCATGTCCTATCATCATCATCGTCATCATCATTGAATTTAGTAGAGATCACAAATAGGCATCAACTCTTGTTCATTTATATAGGCGCCATAAGAGTAAAGGCAGCAAGGAATTTTTTGTTAGACCCTGCCTTCTTGTCATCGTCGTTTTCTAATGTTTGTCTAAAAACCCCTTTCGATTTCGCACCATCATAATAAATAATAATAAAAACCTCGAGAAAATTATGTTTTGTTGTTATGATTGCCCTCATGTAGAAATCTTTGCTACTCCACTACAAAAATGTGTCACCGGAGCTACTATGACAAGTACGACTTGTCCATATATTATCCAACTTGGTGTTCTTGTAATAATCCATGATCCAAAACACGCGAAGTGTAATACTCATACATAATAGATAAAAAGTCATTAATTTTTAGGGAGGTATTTCCTTTTTTGAGCAAATTGTCTCTGTCACTAGAAAACCATTTTGCTACTCTCAAGAACAAGACCAAGTTGTGATGAGGGTGAAAAAATCGTAGAATATTATGATTCACCATCATCATAATCTTCTGCTGTGTGTTCTGCTGTTGAGGTTTTCATTTTTGTTAGAGAGACAATAAAGCATTTTCAGGTGAAGTTTATTATGAGGAATGTTGGCGATAGTTGTGCTGTCATATTTATCACAATCATGCACATCTCATGTTTTTTTCTTGCGTCCACACAAACTACGATTCTATTCTAGAGCATGGTGCCATTATGATTATTACTGTGCACTAGTTTCAGGCACATAAATTATTTTGGTGACTGGGTTACTCCAACGCGGCACAAGTCCTTGCTTTATTTAAGTGAACATTCTTGCGATATATGCGTTGTTCATCCCAGAAACCTTTATCCTTTCAATACCTTGCATTCCACGGATGGTTGAGTAACAAAGCGATTCCTTGCTGAAGCTGGGACGAGGTTAAAGATAGAAAGATGAAGCACTGCATTGCTGCATATGTCTCGATGCAATGGTGGATGCAAGAATTGCAATAAGTATTTCTCTAGCGATAAAATCATCACAGTTGAGAATGATATATTACGGATTTTGTCAAAACATCAAAAAGCAACTTGCCGGCTTTGCCAATACGACAACTCAATGAGCACAAGAGATAATGATTCCAATTAAGAGTTATTTTTGAAACGAGAAACATGCTTCCATCAATTTTATCCCATATTACTTACGGTATATCGTAGGAGGGAGTGGATTTTTAAGAGAAAACCAGCCTCAAATTTTTATCTTTGGATGCTCAATCGATCAATTGAAATATGCATTATCCCTCTGTCGGGTTTTCTCTCTCACTAACCAGTTGCCATTTCTTTATTTGGCAGGATTATTTTTTCTTGATTGATTAGAACACGATTCGCCAATTGATCTCTGATAACCGCTTTTCCTTTGCTTTGGTGTAGGGAGAATAAGCGAGTTCAATTTTTCACGAGAATTGTCCTTGACTTTCATGAGAATGAAAGATTATGGGTAATTTGAGTAGTGTTTAAGAAACATCTTGAAATGAAATGCTGAGAGAATGTATAATCAGGATTTTTCTTGTATTTTTCCTTTTTTGAATGTGTCTAGAAAAAAAGTGAATATGTAATCTTTTATGCGGCTTATATTGCAAAAAATTGACTTTTTTTGTTCTGTTGTCAGGTGGGCTTGTTAGCGAGAAGTCCGGAAGGTCATGCCGCCAAGGGTATGCAGATCAAAGGGAATGAAGATGTTTGGATAGAAATACAAGCACATACTTTTCGAAACTGGGTGAATGAACACTTAAGACCACTTGGGCTCTCTGTGCAAGATTTGACTACAGATTTGTGCGATGGAACAAAGCTCATTGCTCTTGTGGAAGCTCTCCAGAAAAGAACGTTGAGAAAGATTCATAAACCAGGAAATCAGCATCAAATGCTTGAGAATGTTACTAGAGCTTTGGATGCCATTGCGTCGGATGGAGTCAAACTTGTAAATATTGGTAAGTATATGATTTAATGTACTCATGTGATTAAAACTGACAAGAAGTTTAAATTCGATGAAAACTCTCCTCAAGTAATAATTATCTGTTTATATAATATCGCTGCTACTTACTAAAATATATTATATACAAGTAGTTCCCAAGCAGGAAGGTTAAAGACTCACTGTCATAATTACAGTACGAAATAACTAGGAATATCGAAATGCAAGCTTTACAAATGTTTAAACTTCATTCAAGTAGAGCCAGAGACAAATTTCAGCAGGTGGTAAGAAGAAGTCACAAAATACACGATAGAAAACTGTCTCAAATGCAACCGGAAACTGGTACTTACTCGTAACCTTGAATTTAGTTAAGACGAAGCTCATGCTGCTTGCTAAATTCGTAAATGCTTTTGTGTGAGTTAATTGAGATGTAAAGATTACGCATGATGTCCATGTAGATGCTTTTTTTATTGTGCTAGAACTATTATCGACAAGATCAGCTGCAGTATTTACTCACGTGTCTGGACATAATTAGCTGAACCAAAATAGACTGACGTGCATAATACGTTGTCATGTTTAACAATATCAGCACTTGAAGCCGGGCTACGACGAGTTTCAATTTTCAATGTTCATGTAGAACTCTCTGTGTAGGTAGGTGTAACACAGTAATTGCGTGTCTGTAGAAATGAAAACCGACGCATATGTGCATAGACGTAGCTGAGAAAAAATATTCAATGTCAAACGATAATGACCATTGTAAAACTGACAATTTGATAACTTGGTCTTATTATTCCAAATCCAAAAACCATTCCTCTCTGTGCAACACTCAATTTGTGTTGTTTCTTACCGCAAAAGTGATTCTTCGTGAAGTAATTATTGAGATTACAGTTTTTGTCAAGAAACTGTCAACTTTTACTGTGTTTCTGTCTCCCACACCACAACCTCATTTTTATACAGACACATCCCTTTTCATTTTAATGGTGAAACTGTACCATCCACTTTTTAAAGAAAAGACCGGACGCATAACGTGCATTAAACCCGTTCTCGCACTTGGGCATTATGCCCGAGTATATGACACAAACATGCATTCATTTGTAGTTGTAATCATACAAATTTTTGAATTAAGACAGGAAAGCGTTTTTTTGTTAAAAAACGGGTGTATTTTTATGTTACACGTGTACACACCTTTTAAATTCTTGCACTCTGGATGTGCCTGTTGTGGCTGATATGACATCATTTCATGTCCTTCTCTTCACAAACTTGTCCTGTGCCTTGAACTTTTACAAGTGTATGCAGCAATGTGAACGAGAGATGAGAAAAATTCTAATGTCGCTACATAAGACTGAACGATGCAATGTGAGAATTCATATTGCATTCTTTAGGAGTGTTTTTCAGTAGAGATATCTTCAAAGACCCTCATCCTTAGTTGAGCTGTTGCTTCAACACAGCTCATATTATGGTTTTTTCCTTTGCTCAGAGAAGAACAAGACTACTTGTACAGGGACTAGATCATAACCGTCTGGGCAAAGTTATCAGTAACAGACAAAGAAAACAATTTGAGTCGAGCCTTTGAAAATTCCAAGGCGAGCCAAATAGAAAATCACGTAAAAAAGGTAGGATTCACAGGAAATCAAGAACAAAGTACAACTGCAGTGTGATTTCAAAAAGCTCAACAACTTTTCATTTCGTAGAGAGAAGATAGCAAAATAAACTTTTTATCGAGAAAAAATTCGGAACCATTTAAAAACTTTTGCCCTTTAGCAAAAACACGAGAGAATAATTGTTGGTGAAGAATTCAAAAGACATAAATTTAATAGGTACTTGATAGTGAAACAAAGCAATAAAACTTTTCAAGAATTTAGTGAAAATTGGGTATCAGTACCTTAATTACTTGTTTCAGGTGTTGTTCACCGAAACAAATAGAAAGCTTAGAGCAAAACCCTTCAAACCTTTAGGGCAAAATGAAAAAAAAATGTAATTTTTTTGGCTTTTGCACAAGGTCATAGGAGAAATACAACGGATGGCTGACTTTTCAACTAAACAATTTTTTTGCAGATAATATGAAGATGATACTACACACAATGCTTATGTATGTAAAACATAATATCGCACTAAAATTAATGAATTGATGAATTGTTTATCATTTTATCCCTCGCATCTCTGCATCTCGTTACATTTACGGAACAATTTATGCACAAATCGTGATGATGACTTTGGGTTTCACGCATCAGTGCGAATTCTCGATCAATCTCTTAGAAAATTCTCCACGGGAAGGAAAAATGTATTGAATTTTTTCCCTAGCAGCCCATTCAAACATTTTTTTCAAAAATTGAATGAGAATCCTGAATGCTAATCTTTTGCAAAAGGCACCCCTTTCGAAATACACTTGCTACAGTTAATACACACGTCAAAGAATGTTTTCCCCAGGGCAAATTAATTACTCGTCTTTCTTTTCTTTGCATCATATAAATTATACAAATTAAGATTGTACATTAAAATTACAGTTTAGTAAACGGAACTCATTTCGTTCAACTAGCTCAAAGAAATAGAGAGAATCTTGCAGGGGAAAAACAAGGTAGCTACTGGCTTACCACTTGAGTAAATATTATGATGGGTTGCCGGTAATGATGGAAAAGATTAATCCGTATAATATAACAGAATTTACAAGAGAGATGAAAAATGATCTTTGAAAAATTATAAGAGAAAAAACTTCAAGACTAGATTGTGTGTGCGTTATGATATGATGATGACGATATTGTGTTCACTCATCGTGCTAATATACTTTCAGTGTTGTGCGTGATTTGGTTGGTTGCATGAAGCACGATGAGAGATGAGCAGATAAAACATGAGATGATATAGTTAGTTTTCAACAGCGATATGCATATTATTGCGCTATAAAGGAATAACGTGTATTGAAGATATGAACCAATTTTTTACTGACATAGACCTTCAGAAATTCGAACTTGAATTGAAATTCACACAATGCAACTTCATCAGTTCTATTTTCTTGTGTGTGAATATATGAAAGTGAAGAAGAACAGCAGCGGAACAAAATACACTTTTTACTACCTTTTCATCATCAGCTCAACTAGGTTTTTGTTACCTGTATTTGAGAGTGCGCTATTCTAATCTTATAATCTAGTTGGATCAAGAACGCCCCCATACTTTTTATTATTTAAACGGCAAAACTTCCTGTTTGATTTTTTCCATCGGGAAGGCTCGTCTTGCATGGACAAGTGAAGGAAATGGGATGCTTTATTGCTTTGAATTTTTCACTCGTTACAGGTTTCTCACAAAAAGAACGTGAGGATTGTTCTCATCAAGTTTTTCCCTTTGTAAGTCCACATGCAAGAAGAAAAATATAAGCCGGGTTTGTAGGGAATGCTGATTATTCTGGCTCCAAGAATATTTTACCACGGTATTCAGCGATAATGATGACTTGGCTTTGACTCTATATCATCATGATGTCACTCATCCTTTGTCAGTCTTAGTTTATATATGGGCTATGCAGTTGTAATGCAACATTCCAGATTCAGAATGTGACTCATGATGATGATGATGTGCAACTTCATATTTATTATACGTAAACGCTAACATATAGAGAAATAATGAAGACGAAGAAGCATTTTTTTAGAAAAATAATTAAGATTCTCATCATACACCCCCACTCTTCGCTTGTGCGTTGCTTTAGGCTGTATAACAATGGTAATTACATGTCTTAAATGAATACACAATATATTCGCCGTAAATGTTTGTAATTCGCAGACAACTGAAGTATATTCCCTACTCTACATAAACCATTCTACTGGAGAGAACTAGGGTTGTTATTGTTGTTATTTCAACAATTATAGTTGCTTCATAATGTATCATCATTTTGTCATTGAATTCAGAATCAGGTTCTCATCAGACTCTCACATAAACTTAGCAAGATTTACAAAAGATTTCATAGCTGACACGTTGGTATTTTGTTGTTGCGGGAGGAGTTATAAGATTGAGTAAATTGACGTTTCCGGTCTCCGTGAGACTTTTACCTTCGAAAATCCCATAAAAAATTTGAGCAACACCAATTTGTCTACCAATAGGTATTCCGTTTTGCTCAGGGCACTCGTGTACGATATTATGTGGATATGTTGCAAGTTGCAATGAAAAGCATAATTATGATAAAGTGTTCTATTTGTAGTGGATTTAATGCTGCCATATTCATTCTGAATTGTTTTGAAGTGTCAAATATGCCGTAAATGATTTACATTTCAAGTTGAATGTTTTTTTTGTAAAAGTCACGAACAGCCGATGCGGCTTTGTTGGATCTCTAACGAAAAAAAAATCATGACACATCTCACTTCAGCGTAATACGCCCACCCTGTAAAAGTCAGCACTTGCATATTGAGATTTCAGCCTTGCGGCGACACAACATTTTCCGAGATTATTTTTCACCCTGACTGAACTACATATGCGGCGAAAGATATAACTACGAAAAATATAAAATGACGTTATTCTGCACTTTAATTGTTGATTGTACGCTCATGCCATCATTAGTCACAAGTCGTAAAACCTGGTCTGATATTCGTGCATATACACATTTCCAACTTGATGAAAATTGACATAAACTGTAATAAAACACTCTGTTCCCGCACACTCTGCATGACAATTATTTGCATAATATTTGACAAGAGTTGAAATATAATAGACTTATCTAGAAAAAATAATAAAGACTAGAGCAATAAAAAATTTTACCACACTTTATGTTCACAAGTTCACTCTACTAATTTTGTCAGGTTTTAATATCTTTTCTCGTGCTGGTAATGTACCAGGTACTTTTTATCCACGATTCTCATTTAAATTTTGTAAAGTATAGTAATTAACTTGGCTTGATAAATAAAAATGGATGTTACTCATCCCATAATATGCTATCATCCCCCTTATCTAGTGTACCACGTATAATAGTGTACATATCTTGGGTGATGTATGCATGTGTGAAATTATCAGCATGAGTGGAGAGATTACCTGAGTAATTTTAGATTACGCCTTTTCCTTTAATTACGTACAGTCGTGTAAAGAATCTACATGGGTGACTATTTATATAAAATGTAATTACAAATATGCAAAAATGCAGTCTCAGCTGGCAGATAGATGAGTTCTTGTTAGCATGTACTTTTCCCAAGTTCAGAACATTATCGCGAAAGAAGTATAATCCACTGACATCGTAATCTTTATCAACTTCACAATTTACACAGTAACTAGTGTACAAGCTCGTATCTTTAAACTTTGCTGATATGACGGATACACCATTGCCCGTATGAATTTACGACTGCAGATTTCAAATTGAAAATGATCATCGAGGTTTCAAGGTTTCTTTTAAAGATGGAGAGGTTCTACCTCTGAGAATCTCCTTTGCTGTCTTTTGTCTAATGTATGAGCTAAAACATTGATTATGTGTTCATTATAGCGTGTTTAGTAGTTTTAAGTAATTAGCAGTTGATTCTAATTGCCGATACTGTTCATTCAACTGCTCGCTCCAAGCCTTTTTCCTATCTCCCTTCATTTGCATTTTGCAATTATTTACCCTGAAAAATTAACTTTGAAGGGTGCTTTGGAATGCAGACTGTAATCTGCGATGTTGGTGTTGCATTCATATGACGTAATTCAGGTAGAATGAGAAGGTCATAGAATTTTGATGATTCTATTCCCGACGACGTTAGAATGAAAGGATGATGAAAACTGTTTTTTTATAGTGTAGGCATGCCCCATGTATACAAATGAGGGAAAAGTGGTATGCTGGCAGAATAGCGATGAAAAATGTTCATTCATTCTATCAGTCATGCGAAGATTGTCATGAATATATTCATATTATTCATATAGTCAATCACTCGGTTAGAGACTACATGTTTTGATTTCGCTAATGAGATCTGCATAAGCAAAAGTAGTAGGGAGACATATGTTTTGCAATTGTAAAACTACAAAACTACCTACATGGGCTAATCAGCAAAGAATACAAATGACAAAGAGTCAAGCTGAGTTGAGCCACGGTACAAGATGATAGGATTTAAATTTGTGAAGGGAGATGTGAATGTGAATTATTTTAAGAACAGAACAAGTCATTGACATGTAAATACTTGGAATCATAAAAGTGCAAAGTATACGAGGTCCTGTCACTACACAAATTATAGTAGAATATTATCCAGAAAAGTTTTAATACTGATCAATCGGATTATAGCAGGCTAATAAGTCTAATAAGTAAAATTTTAGACGTTGTACCTAAGCATCGTTTAAGTTATCAACATTTTGGCGTTTTTCAATTAACTACGCCGATTTTTTAAAACGGATAAAAAACTTAAACATAGTGCCAATGCAAGCGCAAACTCACAAAGTCCTGAAAAATTCACCAGTGAAATAATTTCTGCTCACTAGAGTTTAATAACACATTAAACTTAAACTAAAGGAATTTAAAGAGATAAAGTGGGAATGCGGTTTGGTGAAGGGATGAAGTTTACAGATGAGAAGCACGTTTTTTAATGCAAAAACCGCGTAATCGAGTACAAGTGAGCTGCCAGGCAGGCGACAAGAAGATAATTCTTCACCACCCATTACGAATCCCCTCATCGGGATACGACTCACATAACATTAAAACTGATGAGTGAAACAAGAATTTTAACATGAAAATCGTGTAAAATTGACTCAGGCATTATGTCAAAGAGGCGTTTGAAGTTAGACAATGATGATCCCGGGGAGAAAGAAAGACTGGTATTCTAGTGCAATACTTTGTTTTCTCTGAGGGTTTACTTGAGAGAAAAAAAATCCAACTCGGAATTCCTCTCAAAACCAACCACATAATAAAGCACCCCCAAATCCTTGTTTGACATGTTTCTCGAAGAATTCACGAAAGTTTAGATTCTTTTAAGGACAATATTCCCATTGACATTATTTACTAACACCATTGTGGTGTAAGTATCTATTCACCAATGCTGAAATTATTGTGACGTGGAACGTAAAATTCTCATAATTCACATTTAAGAAAATAACCTTTTCAAAGAAAATTTCTGCTTCGCCCTACTTTACAGTTTACTGCTCATTTTTTCAACAGTTGACAGTTCCAGAATACATTAGGGGTATAAAGTCCGCAACAAAAACCAAGTATATATATGTACACGTTCATTTCACCTACAACAGAAATTGGCAAAGCTCCAGAGAGTCGCACGCTAATAAATATTTTTTACCTAATATGCCAGCGTATTCATTATCTTCACATTTTTCACAACAAAAAACACAATCAAACAAAGAAGCCATTTATTCTCAAAATGTTTTTCTCACGCGATGAAAGCGATCAATGATAATTACATATAATTACAGTGTATTTAATTAATTAATTTAATGAATCGAAGGTTTTACAAGCTTGCCCTTTTCAGTGCTCTGTACACTCATAGTGGGCTTGGCAAAATATGTGTTATATCATCACATGTAAATAGTTTACCATCCCAATACCCAAACCTGCATGAAAACTTGTCTGGTTAAATCTTCCGAATCGGTTGAATAACTGAACAAATCACCTCATAATCCTGTGTACACTTTTAAAGCACGCACCTGGTACATGGCCATACGTATCTTCGTTTCACCTTAAATCTTCTCTATTTTTATGGATACGCTCATATTCACAAAAAAACCATGGTAGACCAATGCTCAACCGCAATCCACATTATCTGCTAGTTCATATGAAGCAATAGTTTAGTGTTTGCAACAAAGCTAAAAGCAAATCATGTCTGCCTTGATGTTTATATTGTTCGCAACAATCACAAAATCCACTTACTTGCCTCACTCTCGCTTTTTAAGTTGATCCTGCGTGGGCTGCAGAAAATAGGTAAAAGGTTTTTTTAAAGGAAACAAAATAACGCTTGTGGGCTGAAGGGTCCTCGTGGATTGAATACCGATCTGATCATACCTATGTTATTTAACGTCTGTGTGAAATCTCCTCGCTAAAAGATTATGGCATTGGTGCATTTTCATCTTTAACACTGAAATAATAATCAGTACACATATATCGCGTCCTGTTTAATAACATACCATGTTAAAATATGTACACGCAATAATAGAACATACAATACAGGGCAACACATTGTTTGCACTTTCACACGATTGTCGGGAACACAAGATAGACCATCATTCTTTTCGATAATGACTACGATGATTACATAAGGGGAACAATCAGTGCAAACTGGTGTGCCACATGCATGGTTTCTTATCTCGAGAAGAAGAGAAAAACACATTCCTGTTTAAAAAAATATGACGGCATTGCCAAATACGGTATCCTCAACAATCGTCATATACACAATACGGCGTACTCACCAATTTTAATATATGCATAATGGCAACAATAGATAGTCTTCTGATTGTTTACTACAGTGTTACTTTGAATGAGTAAAATATTGGGCTGGGCTGTTAAGATGCGTATTTGAATGTTATGGGTCGGGTGTTCCTCTTTCCTTTTAGCGTGCTTGGCACTTGTTCCACTTCTGATGAAAGAGTTGACTACCTCCTCCAACCAAACTGAGGGAAGGAGTCTATTTTCAATCAGTCATTGTTAGCAATTCTACCAGCATGTTTTGTTGTTCATTCCCTATTAATGCATACTTTATGAGAGCCCTATAGACAGAGTCATGTTACACATTGATTAGAAGGAACACGAAATATTTTTATATGATTTTGATATGCACGCATAAAATAATGGGATTGGCAATGAGGAGAATAAGGAAGGGAAGGGAAGGAGCGTCATTAAAAGAGTGTTTGTAAAGAGGTGCGTGGGCAGGATCAAATTTCGTAATCTCAATCAGTTCAGCAATCAAAAGTAGCAAATATGGTAATGCTTCGTGTAATAAGAGCAATTAGCTGGGGGTATTCATGCTTTTAATTGAATATGTTCTTTTACAGGTAACGTGGACATAGTCAACGGAAACTTGAAGCTGATCTTAGGGTTAATCTGGTCACTAATTGTTCGGTATCAAATCGGTCGATCAAAGTTCCCGCCAAAGAAATTGATGCTAGCATGGCTTCGGGCTGTGTTACCTGGAGTAGATATATGCAACTTCACGTCAGACTGGAATTCGGGTGTGAGGTTGTCCGCGTTGGTGGACTACTGCAGACCGGGATCGGTTCCAAATTGGAAAAATCTGAATCCAAAGGATGCAGTTAGAAATTGTAGGGTGGCTATGGACATCGCCAAAAAAGAGCTTGGAGTGCCGATCGTGTTGGATCCAGAGTATTTAGCTTCACCTCATTTAGATGAGTTGTCGGGGATGACGTATATTTCATATTTTATGAGAGAAAATGGGCCCGGATATAGGTCTACGCTTAATTGGGTCAGAAACCAGTTGCCGCAGCATCATATTTCCAATTTTACGGTAAGTTTTGATTTAACGAAAGACGAAAACAAAAGTTTATTCGAGTCATTCTTGAATTTATGTGTTGACAATAATGATTCATAGACTGACTGGAATAATGGAGAGATGCTATGCGAGTTAGTGCGGTCGTATGGAGGACCTGTGCCTGGAATTGAAAATATGTCTTCGGATACAGATCACTGGGAGTCGAATCTATCACTCGGTAATTTTTGTGCACATGCTTACTCAAAAATTTTGCAAAGCATACAATTTATTTGAATAGGAGAAACTAGATAATCAAGACAATGAGAAGGTATGGAAATTGCATATTATGTGATGGTTTTGCACAAAAGACGTCTAAATTGAATTTTCATATGAATTAAATCATTCTTCACTTCCTCGGCTTTCTGATAGTAGACGGTGTCTTTCAGGATTCAGAATGATATTCATTTCGTTATTGTTCATATCAACTGTTGCATCAGCGTCACCACCAACTGCTCGAGAAGATTTTTTCTACCAATGGCCAATACATTAGAATTTAGATTAGCTGTATGATCTAATTTTGCAGCTGAATTTTACTTAATCTTAATACAATTTACTTGGCGTGAAAAAGTCTCATGTTGATAATCAGCAATGTCCATGTTCCCTTTTGCTGTGTGGACTCGAACCCTGTTCGCCGGTGATGATGACGTTTGTCTTTTCACATTATCTTATCAAATCACACAAATTAAAAGGTAGTAATGGTTGAACAATTTGTGCAATAATTTCAAAGATAAATAGAATCCCATTTTATTTAAACAAGCAGTAATTTGTAATGGTAATGAGGTCGTTTACCTTTTCCTTTTGATTTCTTTTCCAATTTTACATTCCCATTATCATCCAGTTCAGAGCCTGCAGTGTCATACGAGTCCGAATGGTCTGGCTCTTTGTAGCTTGATGTCTGACGGCGAGACTTGTGACCTTCGTTTTCTCGTTTCATTAGCTCGTCATCCATATTCCAATGATGCACTTTCTCGGTTTTATTTGGAAAAGCATCAAATGGTTCTCTCTGAGACAAACCGAATTTTAATGTCAATAATTTATTATTTTGATATTCAACTATGTTTTGCAAAAATAAAACCTCATCATCATCATAAGATTCTGCTTGTGGGGATGTCACTGGACGCTTTCCAATCATAGAATAAGCCTCTTCCAATAATGCATCAACTTCCTGAAACACTTTGAACATTGACGTTGTTTTTAGCACTAGGGGAATGTTATCAGGGGGAGCTTGTGCATGAGCCATACTCGATTTAAAAGGTTATGAAAATGCTTTAAATGTCTCAATCAACACTCTGAGATGTCCGTCCTGTTATTTTACGAATTTAATTCAAAGCAATCTTGAATAAAGAGATTTTAATGAAACCTTGCAATTAAATTGGAAGTAATATTGAATGAAATATGAGCGGTTGTCGGAGCGTTGGAACAAGACAAATAAAATTGGCCAAATAAATATATAAAAGCATATAGTCTTTCCACGGTAACTGCATTATGCTCAGGTTCAGATGAGAATCACCCTTTCATCGGGACATCATTATCAGCTTGACCCCGTCCCCCCATGAACATTGGACACGAATTGATCAGTTGTTTGTGATATTTGTAATTTTTAGCCATGAAAGGTGGAGAAAAATTAGGAGTGTCTTCTTTACTACGTCCAAAGGACATGGCAGATCCATCTGTAGACCACTTGGGGGTTATGGCGTACACTGCACAGTACCAATGGCTACCAACCCGACCTCCTCCAGGTCAACGTGTTACAGTATCCTGGGAATCTAGAGCTTTTAGAAAATCTGACCCGGTGCAGTTTTCCTAACATATATTCTCATTTCAAGCGTGAGAAAGAATTCACTAACTTTTATTTTCCCTTCTTCACTATCAGGTCACCTTTCACGTCGAAATCAATGAAGAGATATCAGACTACAGAGAAATCACAGTAGAAGTGAAAGGTCCTTCAGGGAAGGTTGACTGTCGTCTAAACCTAAACCCTTCTGGGAACGGAAAGGGGACTTTTACCGCTTCTGAAATAGGTATTCACGAGGTTGTCGTGAAATACCAAGGGGAGCCAGTAGTAGGATCTCCACTGAAATGTCGGGTGCTACCACAATATTCAGAAATTAGTTATACAACAGGGCTGGCCCCATGTGCTGTGGGATCAGTAGTTGAAGTTTTAGTCAATCCTCAAGATACTAGTCCATCAGGAGCCAAATTAGAATTTCTTGAAGTCGTTGCAATCTCCCCGAGTGGAGGTAGGAAGGCATGTATGGTGAACAGGGTGGAGGGTGGATTTGCCGCCACTTTTAAACCCGATGAACCTGGAGAGTGGAAGGTCACTGTTTTGTACAAAGGAAAAGATATTCAAGGGTCGCCTTTCCCTTGCTTTGTTTACGATCCAAATGGTGTTTTGGTAAGATAAATCATAATACTGATGTTGTCTCCAGTGAATATTGTTTGCAGTTTAAAAATCAATAAGATGAAAACTTATTATTTAAAACATTTCCGACATTGGAGGAACCCATTTTTATTTATGAAAACTTATGTTTACAGTTAGACACACTGGAAGGTGCTTTACCTGGATTGCCATTTGCGTTTATTTGTGACGCCCGTGGAACAGGAGGATTGGGAGATGTAGAAATTGATGTTACACATGAAGGACGGTATGAAATTTCCTGAAGTTTTTGAAATATGCTTTAACTAACAGATAAAAATAAAAATGACCTGTAGAGCCACAAAATGAATTCCACAGATGAAAATTACCAAGGCTTGACTTCTTTGAAAATGTTACGTACCATGTACAAGTAGTTCAGATACAATTTCCCAGTAAAATTGTTGTATGTAATAATAGCATTACACGATAAGTAATTAGCTTCCATTTGTTTGCATCCTCGAACAAAGCAAACTTATCCAGGTCACGTGGAATAATCACTAAATTGCCAATTATTTTATTTTGTTCTCAACTCACTGTTAGCTAAAAATAGCTAGCAGAATAAAATTCTAATCCTGTTTTAGCCCGTAAGCGGCAAAAATTCCATTTTAGGAAAAGTATGGAATATAATTCGGAGAAAGCGTTCAGACCCATCCATCCAGCCTTCACTTCTATGTACATAATACATAGTCATTATTTCTTATAACAATAGAAAACATAGAGGCTGTTTTCGGAGAACCCTTTAGTCAACGCTCATCCTCCACTGTGAGTCATACCACAACGATTACAAAGTGTTTATACAAGTTGTGGGAGGTATTACCTTTCAGCCTACCTTCACAAAATATTGTCTCGTATTCTTTACGTGGAAAAGTGCAGACAATGCTTTATGATCGCGATATCTCACAAAAAAGCGATTTACTCAAAGTTCTCTAAAGCTTCCTCTTTTCCCATGTGTAACCCGCTTTCTCCACTTTTCTCAAAATATACGATGAAGCCATCTCCGATTCTCTTTAGAAATGATTCTAGGAAAGGGAAGCACGTATTATTGTGCCCTATCCCGAGGGAACGTTTTCCCAGTGATGTTAGCAATGATGTCAGCAACAAACGAAAACGAGTGTAATTTGATCCCCATTTTCTGTAGCTTTGTACTCTTCCTCTGCTCTGGATGGTAGCTTTGGGGCAGATAAAGTTTGGAAGTGTATTGTTTATTCGAAATGAATTGAAAGCTGCAAACTACGCGTTAAAAGCTGGCAATTTACTTTTCAATGATGGTTTTCAGCATTCTTACCTTTTCACGGATTTTCTCCACAGATCGATACCGTACAATACAGAGTACATAGCGGACGGCGTGAAAAGGATTTTGCTACCTGTTCTCAACGCCGGGAAACACCGTGTCCACGTGTATTTTAATGGAAGGGAAATTAAAGGTGGATTATAATTTGATGAAAATTAACAACACTGACAAATTATTCAAATTCAATAGCGCGCTAATGTTTGGTTAAAATAGGATCGCCATTCAGCCTCCGTGTGGGCTCAAGCCGCTCCCGAAGGAAAGTCAAGGAAGGTTCTCCGAACATAGGGAAAACCCGGAGCTTTGATAAAAACGAGACATTTGGGATTTTAAAAAACTCGTCCTCGTCTAACCTCCAATCTTCATCCTTGACCACGTCTACTTCCGCCCTGCACAATCAGCAATTTACGAGTTTGCTCAACAAAACGCTTTCCGGTGGGCCTGCCTCTCCAGCGTTTGACACCAGCACATCCAGTAACCGTACAACTAGCACGAGTAATAAATACGACTCGTTTGAAATGAGCTCGCCCAAGGAACACCATAGTGGTAATCAACACGACAGCGTAGATGCGGTTCACTCCCGGCTAAAATTTGCCAACCAAGCGAGTCCCTCTCGGAGTGGAGATTTGTTCAGCTCCAAGTTTGGAAATAGCTCGACCACCCGTGTTTCCAGTTCCGTTGAGAATCTATCCTCGGCTCAAGCATTAAAAAACATGTCCAACTCTACGAGACAACATCATAATCAAAGTTTACTGCATGAGTCTTCCTTAAGTGCCAAAGCTACTACGTCCTCTTCCTCTGCTAACACTTCTTTCCAAGAACAAATCCAACAGTCACGACAACACTACACGTCCAACTTTAATGGAATTGAGCAACACAATGGACATCATCATGGGGATATTGTTGTAGACGGGGATGGTCTAGGAGTTGTCCTTGTCAATTCTTTAGTCACCATCACGGTGAACTCAGAATTCGGACATACTTCGTTGGAAAATATCAATATCGAAGTAACAGGTTAGCTTGGCCAACTTTCGTAATATCTTTCGGAGAATAAAGTATAGAAGTATGACTTAATTAATTAAGATTAATTGTCTCTGATTCTTCCTCAATTCCAGGTCCAAGCGGTCGTCTTCCTGTACGTCAAGTAGGTTCAGGATCTTCCATAAGTGCCAAATACACACCGGCAGAAGTCGGTGAGCATCAAATCGATATCACTCTCGGCCAAAGACCGATTGAAGGCTCGCCATTCAGAGCAGCTGTATTCAATCCGAAAGCCATAAAAATTACTCGTGTGCCAAATGGAGTGGTTGGGAGACCAGTGGAGCTTGAGAGTAAGTCGTCTCAAGGGGAAAAGGAATTAGATTTAGATCATATGTTTCCCTAATTGAGATATATGCGTCCTTGAGAAATTAGGAGTATAGAGCACAATCTGATTTGTATGAAATTTAGTTGATGGACGTGGAGCTGGCCCAGGTCATTTAGCCATATTAGTGGATGGAGGGCGAGTTACAAGTCAAGTGAAAGCATTAGGAGATCACAGATTCCGAGCTGTATTCGTACCACATGATTCTGGGATGCATGCTGTCGACATGACTTTCAATGGGCATCCTGTACCAGGTAAGAGCACGTTCTATTGTGTTTTATTACACAATTTAGGAAAAATGCTGCTTCCTGCATTCCATCCTTACCAACTTCGTACGTTTGACAGAAAAAATGTTTACCCTCGTCGAAATTGGAGCAAAACTAACGCGTCAACTGTACCATAAAAATGAGCCCTGAAATATAATAAGCATTTTCACATATCTCAACTTTTCACGACAAGAAAGCTAGCAAGAGTGATGCGATTCTCACAAAACTTTGTGAAAATTTGATAATGCGCACGAAATCAGAAAAGCGTTACAAGAAGAAAATTCCACATTAGTTATTTCTTCTATAACAGTTTTGTAGCCGCTCTTGAACAAAAATTCTACCGAGCTACGCATCCCATTTCAGCCCTTTTGTACCTATAATGGCTAGCTTGGCAAAATTTAGACGCAGGTGTGCACTTCCTTGTGCACTAGAACCAGATTTAATTATTATTACTAAACATTTTCCGCTCTTTTTCTACCATGCACACTTGTTAGTAGAGTTAAGGAGCCAACAAAGGTTGTAATAATAGCCCATCCTACCAGTCATTAAGGTGGAAGTTCATTACTTTGCCAAAAGTGCAGAAACTAGAGAACAATGAATTGTTCGCAAGGAAAGACGATTCAAAGCTTAAACACATTTTTTGGGGAGAAATAAAGGGAAGAGGATTTTTGTAATCTTTATAACTGAAAAAGAACAAAAAAAATCATTAAGCTTTTTGTAGAGTATAAAAAATATCTTCGAAAGTCTGCCAACTTTAACCACATAACTCATTGTAATATGCGGTTGAGGAGTACGGGGATGAAAGGATGTTGAATGTAGTGGAATAGACAAAAATATTATTATACATGTTTCTAGCAGGATGAAAAAAAATTATCTTGATAATGGTGCTCACTGGCTGGAACATGTGTGCGGTGTAGATTATTTCGTAAGAGGAAAGGAACATAGGTGTTATGTATTAATGTTAGCAAAAGGAACATCATCATCTGAAGCTTTTTATCTTTTGAAACCAAGCTGAACCTCAGAGTTGCATTGACCGCTGAGGGAAAATGATGAATTTCCTTTTTTCTCGATTTTATATCGTTTAATCGTATCGCTCAAATAGTAATTACAGACGTACATTAAGGATTACGTAGTGTTTTGGTCATTTAATGGGAAATCGGTATAAGTGGCTAATTTTTGAAATTTACCAGACGTAATGGTTGTTTTGATTGATAGGCAAGTCTAAGTGGTTGTGTTTGTTTTGTGGAGTACGTAGTAAAATTGTTGGATATGGGAAATTTTCTGATTTGTTTACGAGAATGTACCTAAATAAATAGTGTAAAGTACATTCATCCCAATTTGTAATGTTATGTGTTTCGTGACTGTTTTCATATAATGAAATGTGAAACGTCAACACTTTCATGAGTGTTCTATAGGATATTGTTTGAGTGAAAAAAATCGAATTTCATTCAGCAAGCAAAATGATTGGAGAACAGATAAGACCATGGGCTCCCCCAATTTCCCTCTATCAACAGGATTCGCATTATGCAGCTTTTGGAGGATTTCGTAAGAAATCTTATATTAAAGAAATTATTTAATCATTTTAGGAAAAGGATTTTACAATTTAAATTCTAAAACAATACGCACCATTAGGTACTCACATGAAAGGAATATTCTACCTGACAAAACGTAATATGAAGTAACGAGTACATGTCGTACATGTCTACATGTATAACCCATACCTGTAGATAATCCTCTTAAGGTCTAACATAAATACGCTTGGTGAATAGGTAATTCTGAGAATGTAGAAAAATTCACGAGTTTTTTACGACTGCAAACGCGAGAAAATATGTGAACCCACAATCAGTAACTTGAATTGAAAATTCATGGCCAATATTGCACATTTTTACTCCTTCTATATTTATACTTCTCTCTAAAAATGCAACCTCACAAACATTCCTTGTATTTGAGTCTTTCTGCATGTGGCGCAGCTCAATTTTTTTACTTCTTTCTCAGCTGAACCTTTTAAATGATAAAGGTTTCTGGTATGCAACATTGACATTACCTTCACCATTCAAGTGCATACTTTAATTTAATACCCACACTTGTTTTGTTGCCCCGACCGAACACATAATATTCTTGGTCTTTGTGTCAGATGAAATATTCCTAAAAAGATGGATATTCTTTTTGCAAAAGCCAAATTCAATTTGACAATGAGATCATCAATATATGAACCACCTTAGCTTGATAACATACTACCACAACGAAGGGGTATGTACGTAAAAGGATAAAAACTTGTTAGTTTCAAGCTTCCCATTCTCATAGTTGAGTTAAGCGATGAGGGAAAGAAAGCATTGAATGTATACCGGTTTGCTCACCTTCCCTGATTTCAACGTATGTCTTCAAATGAAAATCCTCTTTCTGCTTTAGCAACCTGAGTGAGGTTTACCTTGCCCAAAATACCTGCTAGTCTGTGGGCACAGAGGAAGAAAAACCAAACCAGAGGAATGTGCATCACATTGCTCAAGTTTACTCCTTTTATGCATATCACTCCTCTCTCTCTCACTCCCCAACAATGAAAATCTCGCTCAACAACATAACCCTCACAAGCTGACAAACAATTCTGGGATTTCTTGCGCATATCCGACAATGCATTAGAGGAAAAATATGTACACTGACGTAAATGTGAGTATTGAGTATGTGAACGTGTGTACCCACACCTGTTTTATGTCTTGAACCTTGAAACTAATCTGACTTTGCAAGAATTTTTACTCCTTTTTTTACTGTCAAATGAAATGTAATAAGCTCTCGAAAGCTAGCTTTCGTGTAAATATATGGGATTTTTGTTTTAGAAAATTTCTCAGAATTATAATAATAAGGATGATTGAAGAGGGAAAAATACTTTTCCCAAAAATATTTAATTTGGATTTTGAGGCAACTCGTCTTACTCACGAGAGTAACCATGAATAAAGGATTTCCAATGGTTGACGTTTTTTCCACATTGGAGCGAGTTTAAATGGCAAATAATTGTATAAAACATGGAACATTCGTCGCGCATTAACTAACATTTTATTTACACTGTTGAGGTTTCTGTTGTAGGTGGTGGCTTCGTGTAATAAATGTGATGCAAAAATAGAAATGTTATCTTTCTCAAGTTATATGGGGAAATACACAGACAGTCTTATCATGTCGGTATAGTTGTTTGTATCTATCACACATACATGGGGTTTCATACCTTCACGAACATGTTCATTGTTGATCTCAACACTGGTTAGAAGCTTGAGGTAAAAATTTTCCGTCTTAATCTTGTTCTCTTGTGTGTTACCTGTCCTTACTCGTTTCCTTACTATGGGGTAATATATAATCCTTCGTTGCATGTGTAATATCAACAGGTGAAGATATACACAGGATGATATATGTGGATTACATGCAAACATAAGGTAAACTCGTATATACCGTGTGCTTTTAAGTTCACAGTAACAATATTACATTGAATATGCCGTTCAATGTTGAACACAATGCAACATTAAAATGCCAAGAATGATAATCCTGTTTAATCCTTTCCTTGAAGGTGCTTACCTGCTCCTTCTCCCAATGCAATGTAATATATGCACTTACTTCTACCACGATAGTGGCTTCGCTACTTTAGTTGTTGTTAGGAATTTCCCAAGTGCGAATCGAAAAAAGTACTGCGTTGACATTTTTGTCAACCGCGGAGAATTAACACTAGAAACCTATAAACGCATTATTATAAAATAGGGACATTGACACACCTGTGGGTGCACATTTTTCATTGGTAATTTCATTAAAAATGGACTTCAGTTTTGACCAATGACATCCCTGGTGGAAGGTGTAGTTCATATAAAAAAGTGGGGAATAGTTTTAAATAACAATATTTCAGAGGACAAATGATATTTTAGAGAGAATCGTGTTTTGTTCAAGTGAAATTTTTTATTGATTTTGGCAGTATTGGTATTCTATTTTGTAATATAATTTGCTTGAGTGGAAGCAGATTAGAATTATTGGATCATTTTCACACTAGGTAAGAAAATATTTTTCAATTATTGGTACTTCAAGGGTTGAATAGATGTGAAAAGTGTATGAAAACGAAAGAATTGTGTTGGAATAAGCATCCAAAGTCGTTTCGGGGGAACACACTTATCAAATATAAACTTAAAATTCCGACAACCAAGTGTAGCATGCTATTAATATCCCATATACGGCGCACATAGTACGGTGATGAAAACTTAGGGCTTTTGCTTGATATCTTACAAGATCTGCATGAACTATTGCTGAAAACTTATGCAATAAATTTTCCAGGTTCCACTCTACAAGAAAGGTATAATTTCAATTGAAATGTTCTGTCAAATCTTATGAAATATAAAAAAGATAAATGTACTGTAGTATGCAAATGGAGGAAGCAAATGTGCATTCATATTTTAGGCATTTTAAGTAAGAGAAAATTGCGTTAACAATGATTTATGTCCAATTTGCTAAAATCCTTTTGCTGTATTTATTTAAATACAAAGTTTTTCTCAAGTGCAGGTTTAACCACTATATCTCCAATCTATAAGGAAAAACTAGAGAACTGTTTCATCATCTTGTAATAACGCTTGATTTGATTTAGTATTACTCAATTGTTTTTCACAATCCAGCAGGGTTCATAGTACACAGGAATAAAATTGCTAAATCCCCGCTACAATTTTGAAATCATGCAACTCCATCACCCTACTACGTCCGCACGTAGATACACTGAATCCAAAATGAGTTACTATTCTTTCATAAGTCTAATCACCTACAACCTACCACACGAATGTAATTAATGAAATTTTAGGTGCAAGAACGTATTCACCTTGCATACGAAATCAGACAAAAATTTCGATAACAACGTTGTCAACACGTACCCTTGTGGATTTTTCCCTAATTCCATCATCAACTCTACAAGTTCCTTACAAGCTTACTACATTCCACTTACAAGCAAACTTACTAATTGAAAAGTCAAAAAGGCAAAGATGCAATATGTGAATGAACGCACCTACTCACGCGCCTAAACTTATTGTCAGTCTACTCCCACGCCTTATTAGTAATAAACATCCTGTACGCTGCTGTGCTCACGTAGTGTTTAATGGAAACTAATAACTTATTATGTATTGTATTCTCATCAGCACCGCCATATCCACCAACTCCCAGTGCTCATTTGTCTTGTACAGTGTGTTTTATTGGTACAAAAATAATTAAAATGTATTTAATCAGATTCATGATTCATCTTTTTGCTGACAAGCTATAGGGATACTGTATTAATTTTCAATGCCAACGGAAAAGCTATATCCGCACAAGAGAGCAAGCTGAGTCAGAGGAAATCAAGTATGCAATTGTTGCATTTAGCGAACCCTCCCTCTGCTTCACCTCACCATAAGAAAACTCTTTTCGATTTCTTATCTTCAGTAATTAACATCAATGTGATAGATTGGAATAGGTAGGAAAGGGGAATCAGATTTAAAAATGCGTTTTTTATTGGCAACCTAATCAAATCCAAGTAGGTATGTACAAATGTACAAAGCACTTGTCTAATTTACTACCGCATGTACTTCTTGTCGTAAGTAGGTATCAGAGTGAACCTAAGAATAATAAATTTTTCCCTCTTCAAGTTCAAAATGCTCATGTACTTTCAAAAAATGTTGTGTTCTGCACGCCACCGTAATTACCCTGCTCTTCTAGAGTGTTATTTCCCTCAACAATTGCCGCTGCTCATATGCACTGCGTGAATATAAATTTCAAAGACAATGACAGTAATTGTTGACAAGAGTAGATGTAGTAATTGTAATTATGATTATTATGCTTTCAATTTTTTGTCTTTAAACTACATTTAAGAATTTTCAGTCCCAGAAAAGAACTATTATTGAAGGGGCGATGGTTGCAGGGTGATTACTCGCTAAGTATGCGTTTCAGGGACAGGACCTAGTTTAATATGGGTGGCCTTGAGTGAATTATCTGAGAAATGGGAGTTTTTGGAAAGTCGAAAGAATGCTTACAAGCTTAAAGGCAATGTTCGACATCCAGGTAAACTGCGAATTTTTTTATGAACACAGTAAAAATTAAAGAGGTGACCTGAAAACTTCATTTGAAGAGGGTAAAGCGCAAATAAACTTTGAAAAAAAAAGTTTTCATTTTCTGTGAATATAATTTATTACCACCGTTGTTGTTCCAATCATTGATCAATTTTGTGAAAGGAAAAAAGGTTTGCAATTGAGTTTTATTTATACAGCGGCTTCCCTTCAGTTACGAAACGGATGCACAATTGCCGGCATTTTTTTACAAGGCTACAAGTGAAATTACCTTTTTTTATTCGACAGCTTACACACATGCGAGATTTTTTAGCAAGTAAACTTTAACCGCAGTTGTAAACCCACATATGTTTGTAATACTAGCTAGGATTAATAATAGGGATGTTAAAAATCATGAGAGGGGAATTTACACGCTGGCTCTACATTTAAGGAGGATTTTCTCTCTCTTGAAAAAATGCATTTTTAGCATTCAGGGCGGAAAGCGAATCTGTTTCATCATTGTATTCCTTCCACAAACAAAATATTCTTGAGATGTCTACTGTGCTCATCTTTTTTTCGATTTAATACTAAACGCTTTCATGTTAATACTTGCGAAAAATCAGCAAAGCTCTCATGTATAAATGGATCATCTAAACCATCTACAGGTTTAATTAGCATATCAAAATTTTATGGAGTGTTGACTTTGTGCACAAAAGTTTAACTTGCATGAAATCAAGAGTTCATTTACTAGGTACTTAACAAGCGTTGCCGAAGACATATAGAAGAATAATATTTACGCATTAAAAAGAATCTTTGTAGAACATATTCAAAATTACACTCATTCAAATAATAATGAGTTGTATGAAAAATTGTTTTACGAGGATAAAAATTGAAGGGGAAAAATATTCCTTTCGAACGTCTTTATTTTATCATCTGAATTAATGCATACCGACGCATTAAGAGATAAATGGATGTAAATAAAAAAGGAAGTAATGGAAGCAGAACCAAAAATGAAAAGAACATTTTAAACAATGATTAATATGTATTCATCTCTTTAAGACAAGGAACAGAGCGTCACTACCTTTTTAAAAAAAGTTAAATGAATAATCCTTCACACACATTTAACGTGTATAACTTTTTTCCTCATTGTGTATCCTCATAATTTGCCATCATCATCCTATAACCAGCTGCACAAGCACCGCCACAGACAAAACACACACGCAGTCAGAGAAATATTTTATCAAAATTTCAATTCATTCTCAACTCAACCCACTTTTCCTGTCGAAAGTGCAAAAAGGACGGTACTAGTCGAAATCTGTGAGGATGCTTGTCAGTCTACTAAGAGTCTCTTCTCACAACTGCCTCTAGCATGAAACACCTTGAAAACAATAAGCCATTGTTTAGCAGTCAGCCAGTGAGTATATCTTTGCGATTGAATACTGCACAAATACAATATAGATGCATGCACGCGTGTAATTCCTCAATAGAGTCGATATATTGCGTAGTTATTCATTCTCTGTGTAACAAAAAAAAGTATCTGTCATATTTATAAAATAGATTTGGCTGTTTGCACTTGCATCCATTCTGTGTCAGACCTGCATAACTTGCATTTGGGACTAAGCCCACAACCCTACACACTCATGGCTAAGGAATTGTCTTCCTTGAAGTCTCTCTCAAGAGGGGAGAGAAGTAGAAAGTTCTTTCTCTTCTTCCTTGAAGCACCATCTTGATTATATTTGTAGGTAAATAAGGTGCAAAAGAGAATGATTAAGGTATAAGAATGAGGTCTTGTGTTCTTGCTCATACATATCTTGTAATAAAAACCTGCGTGTAGGCTATTGTATACTTGTGCATCACTTGTCTTGTGAAGATAGTGAAATACGAAGGTAAAAGACGCTGTCGTTCTTATCAACATGACAAGGATCAAATAAAAGGTATAGGGTTTTGTGCTCTCTTGCTATTTTCTTGTGATAAATACTTGGTGCAGTCATTGCAGCATTCATATCCGTGTAAATAATCCTGCCTATTCACGTATGTGCATTCATTCATTCATTCTATTATTTTAGCTGTCTCACAAGTCAGTTCGCTCTACTGACAGAGTTGTTGTTAGAATGCCAAAAATGCAACTAGCATTTGTGTATGTATATAATGGTATGAGGAAGATGATTATATTGGATGGTGAAGCACATCAAGTACAATTTTGCACATTCTTTGTCATTATGATAATGTAACCTCGTAACCTTGTGTGGAATTTTGATGTTTTGGCTAGAAGAATTAATATGCTTGCATGTTTATTATGGCAATCTTGAAGCATCTGTAAGTTCAGCTGTCAATTACACGAAATGATTTGGGAAGGAAAACAATATATTCTGACGTGTACATGTGATATTTTGAATTGGCTTGACAGAAACATCTCATACTTCATATTAGGATTATTGAGATAAAAATAGAGCAATGTTGATGCTTTAATTTTGAATACCATAAAACACCAGTAGGAAGAAAAAAATTGTTTTGAATAAATTGTGTTATTTGATGTATTAAGCACTTCTCTTCTTGAGTTTAACGGATATATGCAGTTAGTAATGAAAGAATGCCAATTCAATGGAGGTCGATATCCAAAGATAAAATAAACGAAATCAATATTCATGTTTTCCCTATCAATTTGCCTATCGAAAGTGGATATCTAAAATCTACTAATTGCCGCAGATGCAGATGTTCTTAAACCAGAAGCAAATTTAAATACACGTCCTTGTCTTTATAAACAGTATTATTCGCTACGAAGTATTTGACCACAGCATAAATTAGCATTTATGTTTATGTTTATATTATTGTCTGCATTTTCATCTACCAATCCAAACTACGTCTACGCTTTTCTTACATCTTATTTCGCCGTGATTGCTCACGGCGCAAAATTCAGTAGAACAACTTTCATCGTCGATTTCAATGTCACAAGAAAATTGGTCTGATCTGAATGATAATAATTGCAGTATCTGTAGTAGCAGCTTAAATGGTAATTGTAATAATGATACTATCTGAATCACCCTAAATTGTAGTATCGTATAGCGCATGAATATACATTACTTTAAACATCGCACTACATATTTAAACTTCTGCACTATACACTATATACCTATAAACTTCATCGATGTTTTTTTTCAATACGATTAAACTTTTCATTCATTCGTTGCGCTGCACTGCTTCAGGCTTTGAAGAATTTCCTTGCTCACATTAAGGCAAAATGAAAGCTGCACACGAAATTGTAGCGGTATTAGAATTCATAATTTTTACAGCCATATTTATGGCTCGTCTGTAGCATGTGAAATTTTAAGAATGCGAAATTCTCCCCAGCACTGTTACAGGTGTGCAGAGGAAAGTCTAATGCAAATTTAAAAAAAAATTAAGAGAACGCATTACACATTTTGACTGATCTCTCTTCAAAGCTAATGAATATAAATCAAATGCATCATTCAGTTGCGTGAAAATCTGTGGTTTTCTTAAATCCTTAACCTCAGTACAACTTTACAACCTTTTTTGCCCATTCATAGCCGCCTCAGTTGTAATTATCAATGAAGGAAAGCTAATTAACCATGTTCAGTGAGCATGAACGAATGGAGCACATGTGTAATGTGGATAGTTATACAGCTAATCTGTGCAGTTTTACAATTCTAAACATTTGTTGACAGACATGCATTTTTAATTACTTGTAAAGATCAGATAAGAAATGCGAAATATTGCACTTTTCCCTCTTTTAGTCGGCACTCTGCACTCATTGTTTCTTGATCGCCGCAATCATCTCACTTGTTGAACATGTCATGTGTGAAATTTAGGGAAAAAATGCTACTTTTCAACTGTCTCCTTTTCACTAAAGCACCTACGTCTCCGTCACTGTGATCACGATGCGTGGCTTCTTTTTCCCGAGTGAATTATTGACTAGCCCACGCAACGCGAGTATGTATAATCAGTATGAAATAAATGTCTTCTGGTTATTGAACGTCTTCTAAAGAGTTTAATTTCCCACGTTATTATATACGTCTGACAAGTTACGTTACAACATTGAGCAAGTTTATACTTGTACAAGGAGCACTTTCCCTTCGTGAATCATGCCTTACGGGAACAAGCTCTGTTTTGCCTTCTGTTCTCACGAGAAAAAAATTGTCTGTCTGAGAGCAAGTCTCTTTCTAAATTTAAGTCAGCATGAGCTGGTGATGCGATATAAAATAGATTTTTTCAAAGTGAAAATATCCCCATTTTGTTTTCATTTCATGTCTAATTTATCTCTGCTCTTTGGCGGGCGCATGCATCAGGCTTGATCACGTCTTGAAAGTTTTTTCCCTTAAAAACCCTTGCCCAATATGTGTAATGTCAATAGCCCTCCTATAGTCTCTCAATAGTAGGTGAGGATCATACAGAGCGAAAAAAGCCATTAATTTCCGACAGGTTTTATATCGTGAATTACTGTATTTATCGAGAATTCTATCTCCCATAAAAAGAAAATATCCTCTACGGTGCGAAGAAATGCATTGAATATATTTTGTCTCTAATAATTACCTTTTTTTCAAAGCTAGCGTGTTGAATACTACAACCTATTACTTTTCTCCAAAGACAACTCCAAAATTTACATCTATAGCTTCCCCATGTGAAATGTAGCATGGGCTCTATAATGATCGATTTACAGTTTCACCCTTTCCTGCTCCTACCGTACCGTAGGGCTACAAAGAGCAATGTAAACTTTGCCATTTTCATATTTCATCCTAGCATTACCATTCATCGAGTAAAAAGCGTACATAAATAACATTAGACATTGAAGGAATAGAATTTGACTTTTTTCAACAGTGTATAACTTAAAGAAGCTTCACTTCATTCACTACAGCATAGTTGTCAGTCATGCAGGAGGAATATTAAAGGAGATTTTTGCGCCGTAGTACGCACTGCAAGAGTACCGGTACATTTGGTCTTGAAAAAGTTGGTCCATAATAAGAAATCAAGTATTGAGTCAAAGTATAATGGTGAGATGAATGGGGTGTATGTATGAAATCCATTATGTATACCTGTAACAGCGGAAAGTAGTAAGCCGGTATAAAGTAGACGTGAGCTGATTGCGAGCTCATCTCTTTTCTTCAAGTGTATCTTTTCGCAGAGTACGTTTTGGTGGTACTGATTATCATTCAGGATTTGAAAAACAGGCTTTGCATCTTGATGGTGATGAATATTACGAGAAGAGATCCTCTTCCTGGTTTCCCTTATGTTTTTCAATGGCTTCATTACAGCCTAGGTGTAGAGGCGGAGGACAAAAACGTATGCAGGGATTTTACCAAAGCGCAAATAATAATATCCTCGAGTTGGCTTTTATGTATATTGTATATTAAATATTCCTTTTGATGTGTATCCTTATGGGATTGTAAACACTTCTTGCAAGAAGATTCATGCTTTTTTCACTCCGCCTGTGTCATCATCTGAGGTCCTCATGCAAAAATTAGGAACGAATGTGATGAGTCGCTTTTCTCAATTGATTTAAAGCGACAATGCAGAGTTTGTGATGCGTTGCGGAGCGCTCACTCAGTCATTGCATGTTTTTATGAATGTATCGCAAAGGGTAATAAATATCACACGAAATCCGAAATGACCATAAAGGGGCTTAGCGAAGAAGGAGGATGGCGTAAGTTGGCTCTCTCTTATTATCTTGCAGAGCGAGGGGTGTCATGTCCTGTAATATGCGGAGAGATGACTACTTAAGATAAATAAATAGTCATCATTTTCCTCTTTATGGAGGTTGGAAAGTATGCGCATACCTGGGAGACCTGAGGGCAGGTCCTTTTTGACAGTAGAGGATGTAGGCAACCCTTTGGGAAAGTATTTTCCTTTGCTCGTTTTTCATATTCATTATTAAGAATGTATAATATATGTCAGTTGAGTGGAGTCGCTTGTGTTCGCTGAGATTATTTTTTCGAAGCGAAAGGTGAGATGAGAAGAGGGTGAAATGGTACAAGGTAATAATGCGACAAGCAGAAGTATATGCACAGGAGTATATATGTAGTAAAGTGTACGGCAGAGTAATTTTGTTTGTGCCAGCAAAAATTGTCCCGTTAGTTTTGCTTGTCCTGCTATGGTATTCCTCCTTTCCACTTGTACGAATGCCACACGAATTTAATGTTTCTATTTTTGGACTGCCTGATTAGCATGATAAAGTGGAATAGGAGTACACTAATTAAATAATCTATTACTATTATTTACGACAATTCCTAATATCAATTTTATCTAATAACTCTTCCAACTATTTTTGTGAATTTAAAGGAAGTCCGTGGCGTGTAAATGTCTCAGAAAAAGCAGATGGCCTAACAGACTCAATCATGGAATCCCGTCAAGAATCAAGTGACGTGATGATGATCCGCGGTGATCCCGTTCGTCACGTTCGCTTTGGAAAAAATGCCGTTTTTGAGATTAACGCTCCCGGCTTTACACGCGAAGCCGTGGACGTCAGTGTTTTAAGTGAGACATTTTCTCATTACTCATTCTTTCATGCATGGATCTGCCAACATGATGGTGCTTTATTGCTTTTGAAGGATTTCATCAAATCATAAATCATAAATAGCATAATAGATGAATGCCCATTTTAATTTCCTGGTTGCATTCCATTTTACACAGATCCCACTAGAAAACCAATTTCATACAGACTTCTTGAAGAAGGAAGTGGCCAGTTTGTTCTTGAATTCACACCGTCTGAAGTCGGCACACATTTTGTAGATGTGGTCGTAGCTGGAAGACGGATGTCGTCAGTAGCTAAAGTATACAATTCTTCGTTGATCCGGGTACTAGATGTGACTCCAGGAGTTGTTGGACAGACTTCGCAATTCAAAGGTATTTAAAAAAATTAAGATCGACAACCGCTTCGGAATCAAATTAGCCAAAGCTTACAAGATGTGTAAACGATAAATTTTTTAAACGCATCATCGAAATTTCCCCACAGTTGATGCAAAAGATGCTGGGGAAGGTCAACTTGAAATTTCCATAAATGACGGTGAACTTCCAAATCAAGTTCGCGTCCTAGGTGGAGGCTGTTGCCTCGTTTCCTTCACCCCTGAACAAGCCAAACCACACTCAATCGACATTAAATTTAATGGCGAGACAATTCCCGGATGTCCAATAATTTGTCAAGTAGCGGATACACGGCAAGTAGCCGTGTCCCTTTCTGGTCTTGAGTTAATCCCAGTTCACAAAGTATCCCGATTTCACATCGCCGTTGACGGCTCAAGCTCTGCGGAGCTTGCAGTCTCTGTCAAAGGCTCAAGTGGAGATTTACCAGTGAAAGTTTCCGGCTCAGTGAGATCCGGCT
Organism: Sinodicranocentrus sp. ZH6; assembly: GCA_027743935.1. Classification (NCBI taxonomy): domain Eukaryota; kingdom Metazoa; phylum Arthropoda; class Collembola; order Entomobryomorpha; family Entomobryidae; genus Sinodicranocentrus; species Sinodicranocentrus sp. ZH6. The sequence continues at coordinate 34,579 of JAHZNA010004299.1, forward strand.
TTACAGCTGAGTTCACTCCTGTAGAAGTTGGACCTCATTCAATTACTGTACACCATAATGGAGTTCCTGCCCCAGGAACACCGTTCATTGCAAAGGCTTATGATGCCAAAAGAGTTTATGTCAGTCCAGTCCCAAGAGGGGCATTAGGGAGAAGTATACAATTCACAGTGGATGCGTCACAAGCTGGCGAAGGAAATCTGGAAATCACGATTGGTGCCAAGGGAAGAAATGTGCCTACACAAGTGCATCCTCAAGGTATTTTACATTTTTGTTGAATCCCTCCTGAAAGTATGCATCTTATGGATTATGTCATTTCATCCCTCAAATTCTTATTACTTACAGGTGGTGCACGCTTTAACGTCTCTTTTGTGCCATTGGAGCCCGTGGATCACACGGTCACTGTTACATTCAACAAAGAACCTGTTCCGGGTCAGTGTGCGATCAACTTAATGAAATAATTCTTCCACTAAATTTTGCAATTCACAAAGAAAGATTTTTTTTCGTCAGAAATTATTTTGTGGTTTGGTTTACTAGCGTAATACTAATCGTTATTTCCGCGCTTACAAAACCGGTCATTTCACGTAGTAATTACGGTGTTTTTTCTAGTGGTTTTGTAAGCAATTGTAAAATATCGTATTGGTTGAGGGAATACATAACAATATATTCATTTTTTAAAACTTGGCAGGCTCCCCATTCGTCGCCACAGTGTCAGCAGACCCTGGTCAGGTTGTGGTAACGGGACCGAGTTTGGCAGCTACTCCGGTTGGCAAAACAGCTCACTTCTCGCTCAACAATGTGCACAGTGCACTTGACGATGTGGAGGTAGCTGTTGAAGGTATGTACCTATAGCTAATAATACGAGAATAGATGTAACAACTTGTCGTAATATAATCCATACATAATCTAGCATACTGTCATAATTTAATTCAAACTTAGTTAAAATATTGCGTTTGCTAACTCCTCTGCAATAATAAGGGATGAAGGATGCATGAGTTGAATTTGCATGCAAGCATGTTTTTTCTCGCTCTATACCTACTTGCCATTGTTAAACCGCTTACCTTGCAAGATTTATCGATACTCAATTTAACAATGCTTGGATGAAATGAATGGAAAAAAAGGTTTTGATCTTACGCTGACACTTGAGAATGGCAACGGTAATTACGGTAATTTTAATTGGAACACTTGCACATTAAGTTGTCGAGGTGTGGCCCTTTATGCACTTCACTTATTGCATGAAACGACAATCCTTCTTCAATTCTTTTCTTTCTCTATGTGGATTTACACAATGCAATGCGGTAGCTAACAAGAAAGTAATAAAATGCTAATTAAATGTTCTAACTGAAGTGATTTGAGAAACAATGTAATTTTCTAAAAGAGAAATGGGACAATTCAAATTTAAAAAATGATATTTACTCTGCTAATCTCAACTAAAAACCTAATTAGCTAAATAAACAACCTGTTAACCTTGAAAGATTGTTAGTAACCTCATTATAATTTACTTTAATACGCTGACCCAGGAAAAGTGAGAAAAATGATTAAAAACCTTAATTGAAATTTGATACCTACTTAACAAGCTAATAATTAAAAAATGTACATACCTAAATATTCATTCTTGTCAAATATACTTTGATATTTTCATTTGATAAATTAATCTAAATATCACTTCCGCACCTATTAATTATCATAATATGGGTGTACAATAGAGTTTTAGTAGATATTACGTGTTCTCAGGTTTTCTCGCGTGTCTCTGTAAGCGATACGTTGAGCAATGCAACCGAACAAAATGCTATTGTGTTTCTCTGTATGTTTTCTGTTTCCCACAGGACGTCACACCTCTTCTTCTTCAACTTTCCACTACAGAGATAGACGATACTAAATTATAGAATAGTGTATTATGCTCTTTTCCGATTGCCTACATTTTCACCTCCTTTTGCACCCTCTATATATTCTTATGGCATGTTTAATTTATAACGATTTACTTGTAATTAGTCGTTATTTTAAGTATTTTTTGACATTATACTTGCAACACATTATCAATGCCTAATTATTCGCAAGCCCATTTATCTATCACACCATTTTTGCCCCTTTGCCTGACATATATGACTAAGTAAATAAGTCCTACATTTTATCCTTTAAATGTTATTCATGCGATTTAAAAGAAAAAACCTTGAAAATCCATTTTTCCCAATCCTAATAAAATTCTTTTTTCGCTACTCACCAGAACCTTACTACTTCCATATTTCATTATTCAAATGTCCTCTCCAACTTTTAGAATTTTTCACACTCAAATCCATCACATACATATTATATAAATTACACCTCATTCGACAATCTTCCAAACTTTCACTAACCCTTCATATTTCCTAGTTAGAACAAATTCTAGAATTTATAGAGCTTATACTTCGACTATTAGTTGCATGCAGATTTGAATAATGATAAGAAATGAAATAATATCATTACAAAACATGATAACCACTGCACGTTGCATGTTTCCCTTGCTTTTTAAATCACACACAGAAACTACCGTATATATTACAATATTATGCATTAATTCTACTAAAAGCAAACAATAACTGCACGGCTTTTTATTATAAAGATATATGTAGGGATGAATGCATGCAAATGCACGATACACATTATGCTTGTCATATTTTTTTCTTCACACGGGAAAAAATAATTAAACTATTACTTACAGCAAACATAAATAAATACTTTATGAGGAAATAGGATTAATACATGAGAGAGTAACAGAGGAAGTTAGTAATAGCGTGCAAACATGTAATAATAAAATTATTTATTAAAAAGACAGTCAGTATCCAGTTCGGCCGGTTAGTGAACCCGATTAAATAGATAACCTCGTAATACAATCCCCGTAACATTTATTGTCACTGTGGAATAAATAATGAAATAATCTCGAACTAAAAAAAACCCCAACATACACACATACCCTTGTCCCTCTTGTAGCTTACTTACTCTAGATTTGCAAGACAAAATGGTAATAGTTTGTAGCATCCTGCTTTTAACGCGTTTAACCTACGTTAATCGTTAATCCACATGTTCAACTATTTGTCTTTGAAAATAAATAATCCCACAAGACTAAACCTGCGACAGAGCTTCTGTTAGCGATTTTATTAGAATTTTACAAAGTTGAGAACAATATGAGTTTTTATGCTATTGTAATTTTTATGATTGAAGATGATTTGATTAAGTAACGTGATTATTCCGTTATTTGAGATGTACCTTGATTCATTCATTTTTCCACACAAAATTTTAATTGTATTTGAAAACATGTTTAATAATAAAAGGTTGTTTGTACAAAAAATAGTTATCTCACGAAGAGTAGTTTGCTTTCCAAAAAAATATCGAAGAAAAATTTCTTTTCCTGACAATGGGAAAATATGTATTGACCCTGATAGAACATCTTACTGAAAATAACTAACCGGAATCGACTGAATGAAAATTGATTAGGGGGAATAATAATCATGTATGACTGACTGAGCAACGACATTTGACAAAAATTGTTTGGACTTGTTATTTTAACACACACTTTAGGACCAGGATCTGTCCCAGTTCCAGCGCAAGTTTTGGAAAAGGCGAAGAACACATTTGGTGTAGAATTCACTCCAAGAATTCCAGGAGAGCATAGGATTTCTGTTATGCTCAAAGGCACGCCAGTTCCAGGTAGGGGATTTGATTTGAGGAAAAAATCAATTTATCAATATGAGAAATTATAGGAAAGAGAATTGTCAAGTCCAAATGTGACAGCTCTCATGTATTTGATATACCCTAGGTTCTCCATTCTCCTGTAAAGTTTACGACGTTGCAGCCATCAAGGTTAAAGATACAGAGAAGGGGATTGTGGGAAAGCCAGTGACATTTTTGGGTATTGTAAAAATGTTATTTTTCTACGTAAACAATGAAAGTAAACATGGTGTGGAAGTTATTAAAGGAATTTTTATCTGGTGGAAAAAAAATAGTTGAAACTTCGAAAGCTGGACCTGGAAATCTTGAAGTGACAGTGAACGGAGGGCAAGTTCCCACCTCAGCTCAAGCTCAAGGAAGTCACACATATGCCATATCTTTCTCACCGAAAGAAGCAAAACCGCACATGATCGAGCTGAGATTCAACTCTGAAGATATTCCAGGTCAGATAATAATTTTATTTTATTTCCAAAATAGTATTAAATGAATAGATGATGTGTTGCTGAAGAGCAATTTTTATAAGGATGTTAAATTGTCACGATATGAAAACGTCAAACATGTTATATTCTGGTGATGTACAGGAAGTCCGTTCAGATGTGAAGTTGTTGACGCATCAAAAGTCAATGTTTCCGGAGAAGGTTTAGAAAAAGTTCCAGTGGGTCGTCGAGCAACTTTCATGATAGAGCCAGAAGTAAGTCTAGGAACACCAGAAGTAAAAATCACCGGTCCTCTCAAGAAAGTTGTACATTCTTCCATTCAAATGCCATCTGACAATCGATTTCTTGTAGAATACGTGCCACTTGACGTAGGTAAGAAAACTAGAGGCAACCATGTAGAAAAACTTTTCCTCTCCTCTCTCTCTTCTCAAGAGAAAGTAATATTTTTCGGATGAATGCACATTTACCCACAAATTAATTCAATTACAGGCGACCACACGGTAGAAGTTTCCCTTGGAGGTGTCATCGTTCCAGGAAGTCCTTTCCTTGTCAAAGCGTACGACGCAAGTAAAGTTCGCGTTACTGATATCAGTCCAGGATTTCGAGGAAAGCCAGTATACTTTGCGATTGATGCTTCTGGTGGAGGAGCAGGGAATCTTGAAATTATTGTATCCGTTGGTGGGCGGAATGTCCCTAATTACGTTCAAGCTGAAGGGAATGCCAAGTTCCGGGTAAACTTCCGACCACAAGAGGCAGCTCCTCATATGATTTCCGTTAGATTCAACGGGGAAGCTGTACCTGGCTCTCCGTTTAATTGTAAGGTCACTGACACGGAGAAAGTTCTTGTTTCCGGAGTGGCTCTCAAGTCTGCTGCAGCCAACCAACAAGGCACAATTACCATTGATCCACAAGGTATACACGCTTCCAATCACGACGAATGCATAAACATCCAATTTAAAAGATAAATCACTTCAATGAACACACATTGTGTAGACGTCCAAAATAAGTAAGATGTTGATTTTTTAAACATTCTCCAGGTGCTGAAGTGTCATCGTGCAATGTCCTTGTCCTCAGCCCTTCTGCCATCCATCTCCCAATCAACATCACAGGCTCGCTCCCAGACAAAATCCAAGCTACATTCACTCCTACAGAAGTGGGTCCTCATTCTATTTCGATCAACTTAGATGGAGAGCCTGTGGCTGGAAGCCCATTCAGCTGTAATGTGTACAATGCTGGAAGAGTGAAAATCGCTGGACTGAAAGATGGTAACGTTGCAGAGCCGATTACGTTCACAGTCGATGCCTCGGCAGCAGGAGAAGGAACACTAGAACTTGTAGTGACTACAGGGAAGCAGTCTTTGAGAGCAGAAGTCACTGCACGAAGTAGAGGATTATACGATGTCACCTTTGTTCCTCAAGAGGCAACAACACATTTTGTGAATATCACATTTAATGACGTCGACGTGCCAGGCTCTCCGTTCGAATGTGCCATAGAAGAGTCTTATTCGACGATTAATGGGATTTCTGGCTTGGAGCTGGAGAGCATTAGTGACAGCTCAATGATCCAACAAGGGATTGTTGCTTCCGGGCTGGAAGCTGTGATTGCTGGAACGACTGCTTTTATTGACTTGGAAAAGAGAGGACCAGAGAATCCTGACGTTAATGTGATTGGACCTGATGGAACTAGCACTATAAGAGTTCGTACAAGAGCCCTCCAGTCAGGATACATGAGAGCAGAGTTTACTCCAGATCGAGTGGGTATTTACGAAATTGCTGTTAGTGAAGGATCAAAAGCTCTCCTTCTTCCACAGCCTTTAAAAGCGAGAGTTTTTGACCCACTTTTGGTGAGAATAAGGGAAAAAACGGAGACTGCAGTGTTAGGCCAGGATTTTTCATTCAAAGGTGTGTGAAAATTCAACAGGGTTTTGAGAAATTTAAGAATGCTTGTTTACTATAACTTGTATGTAAAAAAAACCTTTTCAGTTGACATCTCCAGATCAGGCTTAGATCTTGATTCTGATGATGCTATTGACGTCAAAATCAAAACCGGCTTGGGTGACGTTCGCTGCAACAGGAGAAACATGGGAAATGGTGTTTTCCTCATCAACTTTAAACCAAATCTCCCCTTGACTCACAGAGTTCACGTGTTGTGCCACGGATTCAATGCGAAAGGTTGCCCGTTCGATTTAATTGTTGCTGATAGCGGTGTTCATGCCAAAGACACTGTTGCTACTGGGCCAGGCTTGTATTTAGCACGGTGTGGCCGTTCAGCAGGATTCACAATTTTGACCAAAGGATCCTCAGGAAGGGATTTTGATGTCGTTGTCAGTGGACCAGGAGGTGTTGCAGTGCCAGTTCGTTGCTATCAGCAGAGAGATGGCAATTTAAGAGCAGAGTTTACCCCTAACAGCCCTGGACAACATGAAGTCGCAGTTTATCATAGAAGTAAAATGGTGAAAAATTCCCCGTTCGTGTGCCATGTTTATGATCCACAAAAGGTTCTTATTGGATCGATTCCCACTGCGTTGACAGTAGGACAGTCTATCATTTTACCAGGTTTGTGGGATTTTTATATGCAAAATACATGGTAAAATAAATCGAGAAAAATCTTTGCTAGAGCTGCAATTTTTTATGATAATTTTTTGCATAGTCGATGTTTCACAAGCTGGAGATGCTCTACTGGAAAGTGATGTAACTGGTCCGGAGGGTTTGCCAAAGCCATTGTTTCCTTATTCTGATGACAAGCATGGAGACAACGTCCTTAGGTTTACACCTATGCGTCCTGGAAAATATAAAATCATGTTAAACTATGGTGGAGAACCTGTTCCAGGTAATAATTTTGTTTCAAATAGGTCCTAGTGCCTTATTATGTAAAACCGTTTTGCTAAATAAAGTTGTTGTTTTTTCAGGATGCCCTATCGTAATACAAGCTGAAGAAGCTGGTGCAGCCAAGGCTGATGGCCCTGGATTGAATTATGCCCATGTAGGAATTCCAGCAATTTTCCAAATTTTCGGGCCTGGACTTCCAGGTGTTCCGTCTATTACAGTTGAAGGTCCTGAATCAGTTGCCAAATGTGAAGTTAAACGCGTTTCTGGAGAAAAAGACTCTGGACATTTTCAAGCCACATATGTTCCCACGGAAGTTGGTGTTTTCGATGTGCGAGTAACCTGGGCTGGAATTGATATTCCTGGATCACCTTTCCACCCAAGAGTTGTGGATGGTTCTAAATTGCGGGTAATTGGAGGATGGGATTCTCACTGCAGCTCCAGTACAAATGACGATCCTCTCAGTGAGCAAGCTATTCAGTTGGCGATTGGAGAAGAACGAAAGATAGCCTTCAATACTGTTGACGCCGGTCCAGGAACTTTAGAGGCTGTTGTAGAACCACTAGGAAATATCGAAGGACTTGGAGACATGGCTGATTTCTGCCGTGTTGAAACTGGATTGGCCAGTAGATGCAAATTACATTTGACGCCGATGAAGAGCGGAGAATACTTGTTGAATTTAAAGTGGGGTCATTTTGATATTGAAAGTTCACCCAGTAGAATTCTCGTCCATTCTGCACCTGCAGGGTAAACATTTTTTCAAGTTCAAAAACTCCTCAACTGTTGCATGTTTTGATAATAAATTATGATAATTAATTGATTGAATTACATAATCTTACAGGGAATATGACGGCCCAGTAGTATTAAGTGGTGCAGGTTTAGTATCAGCGCGCTGTGGAGAGGAAACTTATTTCACAATTGATGCCTCGCAAGCAGGTCTTGGTCCAGCTCAAGTGTCTTTGAACAGTTCTGATGTTGATGTGCCTGTTACAGTCCAACCGGTAGGAGGTGGTGTTTACAAAGCTGTGTATGTTCCAAGAGTGCCTGGCAGTTACCAGCTGAATGTTGCGTGGGGTGGAAAGTAATACAAATAAAATTTTATAATTGAGTGCATCTTGCCGGTAAGTATCCATTAAACTGATGAAATTCATTCGTGCTTCTTGCAGACCTGTTCCGAGCTGTCCAATGACTGTGAACATTGGAGCGATAGTTTGTTTAAAAATATAATTGTGCAGCATTCTGCAGTATACACTATGCAGGGGCTAACTATTGCGCTTTTAAAAACTGCAGCAAGGAACATCACCAGGCCCGACCCAGTCGGAATTTTATGGCTCAACTAATTACTCCGTTGGACAAATGTCTTGGCGCGGCTCGCAAGCCCAACTGTAATTTCTAGCTTTGGGTAAATAGATGTGACTTTTTACAAGATGAACCTAAGGAAGACAAAATGTGAATGTTGCGCTGACCTGACCGTCCATAGTTTTGAAATTTTATAGCTTCTAATTACGTCTCTTATATTTGATTTTTCTTTTGCAATTTTCTGAAATAAAACTGTAACTTTCATGAGTAAGCTGTAATTATTTCTAGCTATTGTTTGTCAATAAGAATTCTAGCTGAATTTGTGCAAATACAACGAATCGTGTGAGCAATATCCCCACAACATTGTAAATTTTCAGTATATCGAAAAAAACATGTTTTAATTGTTGCAATATTATGTATTAAGTTTAGATGTAGATTTATAAATATGTAACTTCTCTATTACACATATACATACTGAATATTATATCTAAATAAATATAAATATGAACGGACTATCGTATCAGTTTGTATGCATTCTGATGACTATTTTTGTGTTAAAAATATAACGAAAAATCTACTATCTATATAATTTTGTTAAATAGTTAGTAGTAATTTAACAAAATGTTTTAAGTTGACCACATACATTACACTGCATGTAATAATTATAAGACTCTTTATTGTTGACAAACAAATATATATCATAGGCTATTAGGCATCATCTGCCTCGTGGTACGATAATAAAGAACAAAATATTTTAATCGACGATAACAATAAAAATCGATGTAACTACTTTGTGTTTTTGTTGTTGAAGCATATTTTTTATTTTATTTTCTGAAGCGTTTTTTTATCTCACTTTTTTATTTATTTTACTGGCCGTACAGGTGAGCACAACAAAATAATATCTAGAATTTGCACACACAACATTATAATATATGTACGCACAAACTACAAACTATAACAGTTAAGATTTTGATTTCGGAATTTTTTTGAGTATTTTTTTGATATAAACGTGTTGTTTTTTGCTAATATTTCGCTAGGGCATTTTGAATATCCTCAGAGAATCGTATTGTAAGTAGTAAAGTTTCCGTGAAATATTAATAACAATCTATAAAAAAAAGTTTACACATTTAGAAGAGAATGATTATGTTTCGTTCTCTAAACCACTATGGAATACTCACATTCACTTCACCACAAAAAAATACACCACCAGTTTGTAATACAACTTGAGGTTGAGAAGCTGTCATACAGTTCTACATTTATAAATTGGGATTTATAATTAAGCTACTTATGTTTCTACAAGTTATCCAATCTTACATAGTATTTTCTTTTAAGCAGTCCATGCAGTCTTTGCAATTACTTCATTGAATAGTATATAATAGCGTGATCATTTTTTTGTGTAGTGACACTTGTTTAATACTTTTCATTCTTTTTATATCATCATCATCGTTTGGACAAAAGATGGTTTATTTAAATAACTTCTATTTGAAACATGAAAAGCCCAAAACATCTTGTATAATGAAGTGGGTGCAGATAACTATTTGATATTTTTTATGTGTTTTTATTTGGTTTATACTGGCGATGATTACTTGATAACTTGTGTAACGTACGTTTATAATCTTATGGTGGTAATTATCTTGAATATCTTGGATTTCCACAGAATACCACTTTAAATAGAGTTTACGTAGTTAACAATACGTAATAGTTAGTTACATAGCTTTTGAGAAAATTGAAAAGGTTGTTCCTGAGACTCAAGTTCAAAGTTGTAGTGTTTAGATGATGAAAAAGACGGGAAAAACTATGTTTATGATGTTAAGTAGTCGTATAATGTGTGCTGCCGATTAATTTTTAGCAGTTGGAACGAGTCTGAATATTTCACTTTGAAGTTTTAAATTCGCATCTAGCTCTGCTGAAATAGTCCAATAGGGAAACGCTGCGCTTTTAGGTTTGTGGGTTTAGCTGCTTTCTACCACGGCGCTTCACTGTAGTAACGCATTTGGGGCAGTACCATTTTCCTTTGGGGGAGGAGGTGATACCAACACAAGGATAATGGAACCACTCAATCGGACACTATATATAAGAAAAAATACTTAGAATAGTTCTTCTAAAGATGCTTATTGCTTTCAGTTAGCTTACATTTTCATTGTCACAAGCAACCATGTTGCCGTAACTGACTTGGTTGCACAAACAATATCGTGGTTCTGTGGGATCATATGGCCAAATTTCTGGAGTGTCACCGGTTCCGTTGTCCAAATCCTGTCCATTTTGGTCGGCATCTGTCTCATTTGAGAATTTGCCTGGTTTGATGTGCTGAGATTTCCTTTTATTTCGTTTAACGCCATTGGCACCCATTTCATCAGTCCCATTTCCACTAAGTTTAGCTAATCCGTCAGTCTTCTTTCGTTTGAGCTCAGCAGCAGATAAAGAGTCTGTCAAGTCCAGACTCAGTCCAATTGAGGATTCACTGTCCCCATAAACGTCATAATTTTGACCGTTGACGCCGTTACCTTTTCCCTACACGGAGAGTAAAGCAACATTTAAGTGGATTGGTTTCTTAATTGTCATACTTGATGAAAGCAGTTGCAGCAAAATATATTCGCCCTTACCTTTTGTGAAGAAATGGTTTGTGCCAGAGCAGCTACCAACGAGTTAGCAGCAATGTCCAAATGATCACCAGTATAAGAAGTGGTTGGAGTCGATGTCCCACTTTCGGCCCCTTTAATCTTCCCGTTTCCAAGTCGTTTACGACCGCGCTTCTCAATTTTAATTCCAGTTAACGGAGTTGTCGGCAGGAGTCTATTTTCTTTTTGCGAATTTTGAGCTGAATTTAAGTCCTTCTCTTTTGAATCCTTGGTTCCATTCTGATGATCCAATTCCAGTGACCCTAAAATAATTCCAACCGATTTATTCATACAGGAGGTTTGTATTAACTAATGTGTTTAAATGAAATCTTTCTGCATTTTAAATTTTACATACTTTTTTCTAATATTTCTGTTATTCCAGCATTATCCGCTTCCAGTTCCATTTTGAATTTGTAAAGATCCTGATCCAAACGACGAATGTACCGCTCCACCAAGTCGTACATCTGGTTAGCTTGATGCACTTTTTCGTCTGAAATCAGCATACGAAAATATGGCCAAGTTCACATATTGCTCATAACTTAACAATGACGGGAAAACAAACTATAACATCATTTACACACCCGCATCCTCCAGAACTTTATAATATTCCTTCCTCATTGAATCATAAACTTCATCTCTTTCCGTCGGTCGAAGCTTTCTAGCACTTCCAAAAAAGTCCTTGACCTTTTCCTCAAGCTTGTCCGTAGCATCTGCAAACACACAGTTCCCATATTGAATCTCATATTGTCGGAAGAACTTGCCATCTTGTAAAATAAAAATATGCCTTACTTTGAACTTGTAAATCCAACTCCCGAATTTCCGTAAATCTGTCCTTGAGCTCCTGCGGGAGGTGCTCAATCACTGAAAGGAATAGAAATTTCAATAAATCCCAAATATTGCATACACATTCTTAACTTTCCACACATATGCTTCTTTAGCAAAACTTCACCATACGTCTCATAGCTTGACTCACTCTACAATATGTTTACACAAAAGTGCATGAAGAAATCAAAGCTAATCACAAATAGGTACTTAATTACTCTCTTCACACTAGCTCACTAAAGACTCATCCTCTCCCTGGAGAAATACAAGTCACTTTAGAGGTTATCCAAAAGTTTGTATTAAACTTACTCTCAATGTAATCCTCCAAGTACAACATCCTCTCGCATGTAAAATCTCCACAAACAAAATATTACAACGTTGACAGCAGCGTGTTACAGGGCGTACGTGCGTATGCCTTTCAGCTTCGGCTCAAACTGTGTGCTCAGCTTTAACTGCACCAAATATTGCACACAACCACCACAAATCACGACCAGAGCAAAACTTTAAGGACGACGTAGTGACGAGCAAGTAGGAATCTGGAATGAAATGAAACATGAAAAATAAATATGCATAAATAATGTCTCTTCTCCCTCCGTCGCGTCTGTCAATCTCTCACTTGAGCTCTGTTCCGCTACTTTGCTCTAATCACATATTATATCAAACACTTATCATTATTATCATTCATTTACAACTACATGTGAGCCAACATCCATACCAAGTACGTCATCTAAGTCATTTAGATTATGACAAATATAAAGCGGCATGACATCATCCTATTTCATTTAGTCATATGATATGATACAAATGAGAAAATCAGGTAGCATGTGCCATTTTCTCACGAACCTCTCATACTTTGTGTTTTACTCACTGCCGATTACTCTCTAAATATGTTGATACCTTGAGTTATTATATTCAGTGGGATGTCAGTGGTGACAAGAGACGCAGCTGGTGATCAGACTGCTGGCGAAATTTTCTGGTGGCGGTGGTAAAACTGCGACAAAGCTCGTCTTCTCCTCCTTCGTCAAATTCACACCTGGGCTGCCTCCCTCTTGCAGTTGTATTAGCTACAACGTGCAATGAGTGATTTGCAGCTGGGCAACTAACTGTTAGCTGCATGAAAGCACAATTTCCTTTACTTTTAATCAACTCAAGATGTTGAACATTGGGGAAATTTTAATTGTTACTTTAGTGGAAACCCAGCCGGTGCAAATGTTCCATCTGGAAAAGACAGATCGAACTGGGCTGTGCTCGCTTTTTGAACTTGATCCCTAGCTACTGGAAAGAGGCACACATGAGGATGTTGATGCGGGAAATTCCTCATTCCTCCTGTCCAGTACGGCATAAAAAATCACCACATACATTGACGATACGTTGCGCCCCGAGAAGCAATGATGATGATGCTTGTTGTTCCCAAGCTAGAAGCTTATGTATGTATGGATATGAGACAAGATGTGTATGAGGAATGAGGATATGGGGTGCACAACAATATGCGTCTTTGTGCCTAGCTTCAGATAATACGTGCCATTGTATATGAAGAGGTTGTTACTGACCGTGTCGGTTTGCCTCGTCAAGGGCAGAATAATGTACAAAAAAACTGAGTTCGTTTTTGCGATACACTGATAGCCCATCAAAATGTATATAAGCATGAATGGGGTCTTCCACTATACAGCGTGTATACTTTAGGGATACACAGCCATACAGGATATTATAGGTATATGATAGGTTTATGAAAGTTTTATGTATATACACAGTAAAAGGTTTTACACCACTTAGGATAGGTAATCCGTTTTAGTTGCTGTCAATCAAACTGGTATTTAGGCATTCTCCATAGTTCCATGACCCAGCGTCTTTGTGTGATACGACTTTGTCCTTATCTTTAAACCTTTCCACTTTTACTGCTTGCCGACTAACAAAGTAAATAGGTGCAAATGTCAACAACGAACGAAAAGATTGTGTGAGGTTGTATGGGTTCCATACATAATATGAAAAAGTAATACTGAAGTGCTTACAATTAGAATGGATATTTGTGGAATGATGTTTTTTCTCATAAAAAGTATTCAGCAATAATGTGATTTTGAGGAATGGTTCCTTCAGGTACATACTACTTGGCAATGTGAAGCCTTAAATACGTACTTAAGCAGAGTAGCAGAGGAGTTGCAACAATTTATTACTAAAATATTTTCTTGGATACTTCCACATAAAATACAATATATTCTTTACAAGCATTCCTATTCCTTTACATCTTTTAATACATTCTGACTCTGAGTGAGTATTTTACGGGCTTAGACTATAAAAGACTACGGCTAGTTACTAGTTACTCTAGTCTACTTTCTCTATGTATCAATAAATCAATGACAAATACATGCAATTCTGGCTGGATGTCTATCTGGAAAAGTAATAAATAATATAAATTTAATCGCCGCAATGCGTTTCTTGCCAGACATGTAGGTAAAAGTAGAATATACAGATAAGGGGAAGAATTACTAATTTTATCCCGTAAAATTAATGCTTATTAGCAAATATTAAGAGTTTAGTTGTGGCCCATACCACAAAATTGATAAACTTTAGACCCCTCACCATTCTGATAATATACAAGCTACCTACTTTCAGACTCACTGGTTTACAAGACCTCAAAGCCTTCTTTATGTATTTCCTTTCAAACGGACTAATTTCTGGCCAAGAGTACCTTTTCAAAGCTGCAATCCTACCGGTGGAAGCTTTAAAAGCCATTCCGGAAAACCAAAGGGTAACATTCCAAGCTGTAAATAGGGAAATGTCAATTGCAACAATGATGAGTAACGCCTTGATTTCTAATACTTTGCTGAAATTAATCAGTAAATAGTTACACAGTACAATGCTATAAGACAACACGTCCTGCAAGAAGGGAAAAAAGATTGGACCCGTAAGAATATTTATATGCCCACAAAATAAAAAGAACAACCTGTAAAAGCTTATAATATTGCATGGCTTTCGTAGTGTGTTTTTTGTGAAGTACGTATTCTCCGGATTTTTCTTTGGCCTAAAGACAGTAAAAAAAGCAATCAATCTTTATTCCTATAGGTATCACAAAAGTAATTAAAAATACGATGTCTTACATGATTTCCTTAGAAAGCGAATTAAACATGAAAATAGGAGTCATGAAGATCAATAAATGGAAAAATAGAATTGCCCCCATGGAAAGAGCTAGTAAGCCGTAAACAGGTGCCGCTAAGATTATTACAATGGGACGAAGTTGTGGATCTGTAATGGGACTCGTAATAAACATTTTGTTTCCTGGTTTCTCTATGTAAAAGGCAACATAGCCGAGAGCAATAGCTATATTACTGCAAATGCATAAGTTCGCAAATGCCTCACATCCTGTTTTTAGGGCAAGTTTCTTGTCGTGCACGTAGCGGTCTAAGAATTAGTAAATATTGATTATGTTATAAATTACGAGAGAAAAACTCTAAAATCTTCTAAAATGTTGGTTACCTCTGAACTGTTCACTGAACTGGAAGATGCCATTAATGAACTGCTTGTATTCCTCACATTGAAATGCCATATTGTACAAGACAAGTACGACACAAGTGGACGTCATCAGGGTGCCAAATGCTAAAGGAAGATTACTAATGTTTGAGTTTGCTGATGTCAGTTCTAAAGTGATCGCGGTGAGAAGGTAACCAATGAAGATATGCATCCAGATTAAACCTAACATAAACCACCGCCAACTTCGTTTGGTAACGGATACCCTTCGAGTTTTTGAAGACCATACAAACGGAGAAAAGCCGCCTAACAATGAAACTTTCATCAAATATGAAAGTGATCTTATTGCTTCGTCACTTATCATTTTAGAGATTTATAGTAGAGAAATACTGAATAAGAACACGCAATTAATGCAGATGATACAGTGCAGTTTAAAAAATAATCAAAAACCCTAAAAAAATCGGAATGATCTTCATTTGAAACGACTTCGGTGGAACGCCGAACTGCAGTAATAAAAATCATGCGAAATCCTGCCAGACACAGCCAGTTGCTTTGTAAATGTAATGTGGATAGAATCGAAGAAATACGCAGGAAAAACTCTCGGAGTCTCGGATTTTCCAAAACATGACATGATTTGGCCCAAACTTTTTTAAAAAATCGAGAAGGATTCGATTGTATACATATATATTGTTGAGTAAATTTATGTTTTTGCTTGCTTAAATATTTTATTTCGATTGAGTTTTACACAGAGAGGTATATAACAGCATTGAAAATATTGAAGTACAGGTTTTCGATGTTTTCTTCTTAAAACTGCCAACGTCATACGTTGATGGCTTGTTAAGATGTACATAATTTTCCTATCGTGTTCATACATACTCTCGAGATAAAAACACGATTAAAAATTGATGAATGATACAACTCAAAAGTTCTATAGAATGGCAGCATTTTATAAACTGATACTGATTGGACAGTCATATATCCCCGTCAGACATAATCTAACTCCATTGTAATATCATTTTTATACACAAAAAATGATGATTGTAAATACGAAATTACGATCATGATTTCAGCAAAAATATGGTTCGTTTTTAGTTTTTTAGTCACTTCCACCATACTTAGCACTAAGACATCGATTTCATGAATTCTTAAGCATAAACTAGGTGCTACACATTTTAGACTATAATGTTAAACTACATACTGCTAAAAAATCAGAAAACCTGGAATCAACAGTTATTATAGATAAAAATGTACTGATATCGATTTCACCTCCGAAATCACATTTCTCATTCATGAAACGAACCATTGGTATTTCAGATATTTGTATACTTTATTTTAGCTGTAGTGTCATCATGAGGAATAGTTCTAATTAAACAAATAAAATCTTAAAACCTCTCTGCCACGCCAAAGACTTCTTCAAAAACAACCCTTTGGCTTTTACCAGTAGCTCGGACCAGAATTAGAAAATACTTTAAGACTTGTACAAGTGTAATGTAAGAAAAGTCTATTGCCACTGGATTTACCAGCTATCATACAATATGTATTTTCATTTCAGGGAAAATTGATTATATTGAGAAAAATATTCGCTCACCTTTAACGTATCTATAGAATGAAACTCACTCATTTGTACATGGTACATACCTTTTCGTGAATTTCCACGTATTCCCATACACAATCCGATAAAACACCAATCAAAATTACTTTTTCGATATAAACAGCAATCCCTTCATTGTTATCCACATCAAACTGTTGATAAACTTTAAAACTCGGAGCACGGACATTTTGTAGTACCCCGAAAAGTCGTACTGGACAGGTTGTAAACATCGTCCAATCTTTTTGCAATATAGCTTATCCCGACTGTGCCAAGACGTCTTCCTCCATCGGGTAACCCAACCGTTAGTGCGTTTAAATAGCTCTCCACTAGCTTGTAGCATGATTGTCCATACAATTGAAGATGAACAGGCGAATATAAACAAAACGAAGACGATTTTATAACCTACAGCCATTCCTAAATGAAGGAGACATACCGTGCATACAGCAAACATGAAGGTAGTCAGTGTTTGATTACAGTAAAGCAAGTGATTAACACATAGATTTCCTTGTCTACAACTGATGAAAAATGCTCGATATAACTTGATCGCGTCCTCTGTTTCTCGAAGTCTATCATGAGTTTGGAAATTTCTAAAGCAGTTGATTCCGGGGCTATAAATAAATCAAATGATGAAAAAATCCATTTGAATCCAAATGTATTTATTTTCATTATTTAAATGTGTCATTACGATAGTTATGAAATTACCTGCATTCCCTTAAAGTTTTAAAGCAAAGGGAGATCGGAATTAAGTACATTAAACAATGGAACAACATCACACAGCAAAAGTTGACAATCACGCCGGTAAGGGAAAGGATATGGGCAAAAAATACCAGCTTTGATAACAGTGGCATATTCAAGTCTTTGAAAATCCAGCATGTGTACAGCTTGCTATGTGGAAATTCTATGAAATGAAGGACTTGCCCAACCGGAATAATTATGTATACGCAACTCATGGCTTTTATAAGTTGATCACATCCTAATGTCCACGGTCGAAATCGTTTGTACACGTAGGTTTCTGAAAATGGTATAAGCAAAATAACGGTTAATTACGAAGACTAGATAGAAAAAGAATTACTGATGCGAAATTTACCATTGATAACCTTGTACAACTTCATCCACTCGTTGTTGTAAAGAGCAATCATGGAAGCGAATTTCACAGAATTCCACATTGTGCCAGCCATACACAGACAACAAAATATATAAGCAAGTCTCATCATAACGTCACCAAAAAGAGTTGGTTCTTTAAGAGCATCTTTTATGTCAAGTTTAATGGTGATTATCAAATATATGACGTAAATATAGATATTGCAGGCAAACCAAGTTGTCGTTATTTTACGGAAACGCGACACTACGATTTTTTCCTTTGTCGGTGACCATACAAATGGAACAGCGAATACAACTTGACTTAAATTCAAATTGAAGCGAAAGTATTTCCAACTAATTGGAGAAAGCATTATGGAATACTTAAGTTGAAAACGTTACAATAAGTACAACTTTAGAGTAAATAGGAGCAAATATATTATTACAGTTTAATGATGGAAAGGCAAAGTTTGAATGAATTGGTAGATTTAACTTGTAGTATTGGAAATAATGATCTGAGTGAAAAACTGCAATGCGTCATTTTATATTGATTTTACTGATAACAATAACAACCGCAATTTAGCTTGTATTTTACCTCTAACGTTAAAGTTATCAAAACCTTTCATTCAATTCAACATGGGAATATTGCATAGAGTTATATGGTATGGTTAAGTTAATGCTACAACTTTTATAAAACAAGACTACGGAAAATAGTTTCAAAAATATTTTCTCTCCAAACAATTTTATTTTTGCAGAATGAATTGGTAGGGTTCAATCGATGAAGAGACACAAAAGCAGTTTGGAGAAAATACCAATTATAAATTACTTTGAAGGCAAGCGTCTTGTTTTGTTATTGCCAAACTTTCAATTGAAATGAAAATTAAACCTTGATTTGTACCAGTTTAATCAAATACGAAAGATTCAATTTATTTTTACAGTGCATCATATTTGTTTGTTATTAATTTGTAAGCTTACAATTTTTTGTATTAATATTATTTGGGAGATCAATTACGTTTTGTAACTGAAGTTTTCATAACACTTTAATAAAACTGGATTTGAATTTGAATTGAGTTGAGTTCTTAAGCAATCGTGCATAATATGATGTGTTCCTATTGTACTGTTATACATTAGGAAAACTTTTGCATGTACAGTAAACCTTTCATTGTTCCCCACATGACAAAATTTAAAAATGAAAGCACTCTAGTCAAAGTAATAGTGAAGCAAT
>JAHZNA010004300.1:0-10014 GCA_027743935.1 Sinodicranocentrus sp. ZH6
AAAATTTTCATCGGATTCTTTTTTCTCATATCGAAGTACCCCCGAGTACAAATTTTCAGCCAAATATCTTTTAGGTCCCCCTTCATCCGGATAGGTCCAAAAGCTCTGTATGTAGGTATATGTCGACAATACTACATTCATATATTTGGCAAGGGTGTTGCTGTCAGAGGTATAAAATGACACTTAAACGACTTCTCGAGGGTCTAATGACTCTCAAGCATCTGAAGAATGTGTTTTCTTAACACTCACATCACATCTGTGCTTTGACATCATTAGCGGTGCCTAAATACCAAAAATTTACTTCTAATTATCTGAATAAAGAGAGAACATGGGAACGCGCTTCGTCACAAACTACTCACTCAGAGTTCTAAGTTGACTAAACGTAAAAACCATGGCGTGGCTGAGACGTGAAGTCATACGGAAAATCTCAATTATGGTAAACGGTAAATACGTTTTCTTGGCTGAATTATCAATTATTTTTATAAATAATGTATGGCTACTTCCTACTTATAATTTTAGCGTAAATAATGCTCCGGACAAGTTATACTTTAATTCTACTTGAATATGATTGTGAGGAGTGCGAATGAAAAGCCTGTACTGCACTGATTGATAAAATGGGGTACTATGAGAAACAAGAAAATATAAGCCGTACGTATATCTGGAAAACAACATCAAAACAATTGTTTATTAAGGTTTTAACTTTGTGTAAAACTTATTGGAAGGTCCAAGTGAAAATAGTTCCAAATGAAAAATTTTGCAGCAAAAAGTTTGCGACCATATTATCAGAGTCCACAATGCGCCACCTTTTACTTATACGGCCAAGCTCATTTGTCTTCATAACATGTTATATGATGATGCAATGCATTTCTAATCTCGAAAATTCACGAGACTACAAATCGGATATTAAAAATATACTTAATAAATAAGCATTTCTTTCTATTTTGACATTAATTAGATTGTGATAGTTGTGATACAGAACTAAAAGGATTTGAATGAGGTTTAGATTGTTGCTCTTAAAACCCAACACAAAATGTACTTGTCATATGTTGAAAACTGAAAACAATAATTTTTACCTAAATCAAAACTCACAAACTGTTAAAATCATATCCAACACCTCTTCCGCGAAATACTTGCAGATCAAAAAGTTATACACTTTAATCGAAACAGTTAATACTTGATTTAAATGAAATAAGCAGCTCAATATCCACGTAACAACTCGGATTTCTAAAGAAATATTCTTCTACTCCAGTGTTCTAAAAAATCCCTAAATGCTTTTAACTTCAATTAGCCAGAGGAAACAAAGTTAAAAACGTAGTCATACCATTTCTCTGACCACCTTTCCGCAAATACCTATATCAAAAGTAGTTCCTGCACCAGTTTGACGCTATACCTTATACCATACATTCTGAGAAACAATATTTAAAAATTATACATGCTCATTCATTTAAACCCTCACAAATGGTGAAAGTATGCTTCCTAAATCAATGCATAAAAATGGATTCATACCATAACCCTATCAATTTCATCACTTGTACATTCAATCATATTGCATATATTACTCTATTCAAATTAATTAAAAGTGCTTCAGCCGCCCCCAAACAAGTCATAAATGTATCGTTCGTTGCACGTTGTATTAATTTAGTTACAGAAATGCAGAGCAACGTTACACATTACATTTACCTTCCACGCACACTATCCATCTCGCAACTTCTGCAAGTGGAACATGAAAAGAAGCTACTTAAAATATAACATTCAACTTTGTCTCCAAAGTTTACCACACGAGCACCCTCTTTCGCCTCAGAAGCGTTCCAGCATCCTCACCAGATACCACACAGATTTACATGATATTCGTTCAGCATCCTTGCCAAAGGGAGCGATACTGTGAGCGAGAGCTGTGTTTCAGTTTTCTGAATTCCATCGCATTATGCATGCTCGTGTGTGGTAGTTGTCCACCTCCACACAGTTCCACATATGCAGCTCATTCCTGTAGAGCTGGACAGCGGACTGACAATATATTTTTAACACACACAATTCAATACATAAGTAGTCACGGATATGTACATACGGTCGTATGTATTTGAAAAGATGCATCCGTCCGTCCGTGTGTGTGTGTGTGTTTGTGTGGTGGAGTAGGAAAGAAGAAAGAAATCATATCAGAGAGGCACAACGCAACATTGTGTGAAGTGTGTCCACCGTATTGGTACAAAAGGAATAAGATGCGCGGGTGAGGATGGGATTTTATGTTTATGCTTGCGGTGCGGAGCAAGCAAAGGATCCAAATTTTTCAATCCTGTTGTGGTTTGAGGTACGACAAGGATAAGACAAGTAAATATACATGAAGGTACGGGAATTTTTAAAAGATCAGCATTGCTTGAGTTAAAAAAGGAGGGATAATCGTTAGTCTGTCGTGCTCTCCGAATAGACGGTCTTTTGAAAGACAACTAGTTGTGGTAGTTGTATTTCACGAAGGTCGAAACTATTGGAATAACTGTGTCACCAGGGTTGTGACTACAGGATTCGGGAACTTGCGAATTGAGTTAGTAGTTTTGCTATTTTTTATTTTAATTTTGACATTTTACATTAGATAGACAATTGACAAGATATGATAGTGCCGGCTAGGATTTAGGTGTGTGATCTGAGTTATTATTTTAACTTGAGTTGGGATTGGGTGGAGAAAAGAAATTGTTCTAAATATTTGGTTTGATTAGGGCTAGGATTCTAATTGGAACATAAGTTTTATCTATAATTTCTGACTAGGATATTAGAGGAAAGCATATCTACAACCTCTCCTCTCTTACAGCCAGCTTACATTACGTACCATTCTATTTTATTTTTATGGGTTTCACTTGGTAAAATTTTCAAACACGCAAGACTATATAAAGTTATAAATAATTAATTTCGTCCATTCCCTTTGTATTTTTGGCTAGGGTTAAGTTATAAGCATACCGTATTAACATTCAATCTCTGATCTCTGAAATTATCAGAGTGCAGTTTAAACTTAAGAAACCGGCACTTTTTTCTGGATGGAAGGTTGCACGTGGAGGTTTGTATTCAGTTGTGAGTTGGCGCCCCCTGTCATGGTAGTGTCATTCATGCAATTTCTTTTTCTGCTTAGAAAAATTGACTTTGTTATTGGATTTCTTTCGTTCGTTGTTCGTTGGTCATTAGTTTTTAGGCTTTGGAGTGTTGTGTGTTATGTTCAAAGATTTTAAGTAAAAAGGTATAAGTTTTAACTCAACCTTCAGCTTCCCTCCACTAGCTCAATTCTAAAACAATCAACTACGGTTGGTGTATGTCATGATTATCATTTGCGCTTGATGTTTAATGTATGAACCCGACACACGATTGCATGAGCCCAAGTTTGAATTGTGTGTCTCATCGTTTCCTGTCAACCCTAAGTTTACTGTTGACTTTGACCATGCCCAGTCATCCAGCATGCAGTGATGAGGGCTGAGGTCTGGATACCAACCCCCAAATTTTTGGGGGTTGGTATCCAGACCACAACGGCAATGAGGATAGTAAAAGTATAACGTTTACTTTTCTATTTTTATTTTAGCATTTTTTTGTTCTGCTGTCTGACATCTGATGTGTTTTGGCTGTCTGACTGACTGTACTGAAATATTACTTCTACTATTACATTGACCCTCTTTTACAATAAAGCAACTACTGGACTACCACAACTGGCAACAAACTGCTAGGTCATCCCAATGAAAGTAGAGTAAAAATAGTAATACAGGTAAGCATTTCAATAACCCCATAATTTATGATTATCATAATTCTTTAAATTTTAGTCATATTACTCTGATGCCCTAATTCTAATTTTCCTTAGATTGTAAAAAAAACTTAAGAAACCCGGAATCAATTTCAAGATGGGTGCGGAGGCAAAAGTTTCCGACATTCAAAAACAGCTTGAAAAAATGACAGCAGCTGGTGCTGATCAAAGTCAGGCTCTGGATTTACTCAAAACCTTACGTGATCTCCCAATGGACTTGGAAATTTTAACCTGTACCAGAATTGGTATGACTGTTAACCAGCTTCGAAAGGGCTCAGAAGACAAAGAGGTTATCACGCTTGCCAAATCTCTGATTAAGAAGTGGAAAAAGTATTTGCCTGATAATGAAGGAAAGGCATCACCAACTTCTACGACTAAAATTGGGGAAACAAAGAAAACAAATGGAGACTCAGATGGCGAATCTTCAGCTGCTAAGAAACCCAAACTTGAGAAAGAGCCCCCGAAGCCAGCATCTCAATCATTCCAGTCAAAGGCTATCGCATCATTTCCACCTGTCAGTACCACCGACGCCGTCAGGCTTAAATGCCGTGAACTTTTATTGAATGCAATTAGAGGTGATGGAAATCTACCGGACAGTACTAATGATCCAGAATTTAATTAAATATTTCCATCGATATAACTTAAGCTGGCGGAGTTTGATATCTATGTATAATTATAATGTATTATGTAAGATATATGTATTTAGGTACCATCCAAGGCCCTTAAACAAAAGTTACTGATAAAGTGTATATTGGCAAAAATCTATTCTAGAAAGACTTTGTGAGTGGGGTTTTTTAACTATCCAAGTCAGTCAATTTCAAATATCTCCAATCATTCAAATTTGTAACGTTTTGAGTAACTCTTAGAGCTAGACCAAACAGAGTGAAACACTGCATGTATAATTTTAGAAGAAAATTAAGTTATACTTTACCTTATGTATGCCTAACGAAACGGTCTAGGAATTCAAAAAATGACGCGGACGTGTCTTAAGCGGTCAGAAATTCAAGCATGAGACAACGTGTCTTAAGCGGTCAGAAATTCAAGCATGAGACAACGTGTCTAAAAAAACAAATGACGTGTTAGTTATTCCCTTTCTTAAGCCAAATGTTTTAGTTAAGTTTCAGTCTAAAAGTTTAGTATTCTGTTTGTAAACTAGTACGAACATTGTACACAACTTACAGCGGTTTTATTTTACACTGTTGCTTTATGTCACCTGTGAAGTTTTGGCCCTACACAGCCGTCTAACGATCTTTATACCAACGTTGTCTTATACACCCTTTCCTTTTACTACGACGATTTTGCAGTCATCAGAAAATATAAATTGAGGAGCAACCTCTCTGCAGAATTGTGTTACTGTATTGTTGTCGTTGTGAACTGATCCTGAATAAAGATTTATGTACTGCAAAAGCCACGTTGAGTTCATTTATTATAGTCTTTATTAATTTTTGTTTATATGTATTCCATGTTCCGAAAATGTAACTCATTATTTGAAGTTTAAACACCATAATTAGGATTAGGATCCGCCGATATATTCCACCTTAACCACGTCACGTTGCCCGGGGCCCATTATACATAATATATTTTTAAAATGCGGAGCGGGAATTGTGAGTTTCAGTTGAAAAATAAGAGTGCAACTTGTTGACATGTTGAACTGACGCTGGAGTTGAGCCATTGCGTGGCGTGTAAAAAGGCTTTTGGCTTTTTGATAAATAATCATAAGTGTGCATCAGTTCCAGTATTAATTATGGGTTGGCGATGGTTTTGGAGGCAAGCGTATTTTTTATCATTATTGATTTTAACTACGGAAGCTCAAACATGTGGAGTTGCTGACACAACACTTCCCGAATTTCCACTTCTAGTAAGAATATAGTTTGGCATATTTCATTGGGAGTGTACTATTAAAAATGATGTTGATAAAATATTAAAATGACCTGCCACATTTGTGTAGACTCCAACAGAAACAAAAAGTTTCAGAGGATTTACTCCAAGGCAATCTGAATTTAGTTCTACGATTGCGGATATGTACCGAGAAAATGGGCTTACAAGGCAGTGTATCGCGTGGCAGGAAACTCCAGGAAGGGGTTGTTGGTTATACATGGAGTGTCGTTCAATTGCTTGCTTTGGTCATTTGTATGAGGAGACGTTAGATCCTGACGCTTCTTTTACGGTGGAATTATACGGATATGCTATGAACGATGCATGGATTGCTGTGGCGTTTTCGAAAACGAGTGATATGGTCAAATTTCGAAAAATAATTATGATGCTGATTGATTTGATTGATGACCATTATACATCACGTTTATAAATTTTAACATTTTCTCTACAGCCTCCTGTTGACGCCTTTCAAGTTGAATGTATAAGAGATTCAAGTAACAATGCAATTGTTCAAGCGTCATACATAGATCCTGCTGGAATAAGAACATTATTGGTATTTTTTATTATTATTATTTTTTTTATTAATTCATTGTATATCATATAATATAATTTTTGCAAAGCATATTCAAAAAGATTTTAAATGCTGAGGAGCATACTTTCAATTAAGATACGTGGAACATGCAACAATAATCTTATATTTTAGCCTAGAAATGAAGTAAGGAACTTTCTAAGTCTGAAAACTCATATTGCTGATCCTTTTTTCAAGAACCATTTTTACTGCAAAATTTACATGAAAGTTAAACTACAGCTGAGCACGGGAATGGTTCTGGACTTCGCAAACCAGCCATACTACACCGTATCATCGGTTGGTGAACGATATCAGGGTAAAATAAAATTTAAAAAAACTTCAGCAGAGATTATATAATCATAGTCGAGTTTAACTTAACAAGATACTGAATTTTGCCTCAGCACTGTCACCCACCGAGTATAATCTCTTAGAACCATGTTCAATGCCTCCTCCCAAGTTTCCTGTGTACGTATTTCGGCCATACGAGGTACACGTACACAATGCACATGCTTGGTTATTCACCTGGTCAAATTAAAGTTCGCAAACTTTATTCCATTATTAACTACTTCCACAGGTTTCAGAAGGAGACAAAGTTTACTTTTCCATTCACGGGTGTTTGATGGTTATTGTGTTTGTAATTCTATTTCCGTGCTCCCTTTATCCTGTTCGGTATCTTAAATTCTCTCAGGACAATGAGAATCCAAAATACCATATGAAGCAGTGGTTAATAGTGAGTAGACTGTAGTAGATTTAATACCATAATTATCGGAGCTAACGTATGAGTCAATTATTATTAATGTCGCTTAATACTAAACTTGCTAAATATTTTAATAGAGTCATCTTATTTTTGCGATCTGGGTGTATCCGGTAATGTTCATATCCATTGTTTTCGCAAGAAGAGGACGAGACGACCAGTTTAGATATCCAACTTATACAAATTCATCATTTGGGCATGGAACTGCGGGAGTATTGTGCTATCAAATTTTTTCAGTTCAATTTTATATCGGCCTGTTTGCATATCCCTTTCTGAGAATGACAACCAATAAAGTTCTAGTGCGATTTCACTACGTGTTCAACTATTTTGGCTACATGATTGCTGGTATGTAAATTTATGATTACATTTATTTATTAAAAACATTGTTATGTAACTATGAAATGAAGGCTTATAACGTCAATGTGATGTAACTTTTCGAATTGTAGCTCATATAATTTCTATGATCAAAATCGGCCGATACATGGGGGTTTCAAGCCACTTCTACGGAGCTTATCATTTATTCCTTTACTACGAGTTTTTCGTTCATTTCTTCATGACGGTATTATTTTATAGATTCGAATAGTTAGCCGTTTAAAGCGTAATAGTATACTAATGCTATTTAATGCAATTCTAGTTCTACCATTTTATTATGCGCATCGTGCCAACTGATGATCCAAAATTCTTCCGACATGCACATATTCATACCTTTATGCAAATCTTGTGTCAAGACACCAAGGAAGTACAACGACAACCGGTAATAATTCCTTCATAATATTGCCAATTGTATATGTCTTTCCAGTTTCCTTGTAGTATAAACTTACAGATTTATTTTGCTTACGATTACAGTATGCAATAGTTTACCAAATTATGTGGCGCTGGCATTTCTACGGCTGTTGCGTGTTCGCTATATGGATGATTTCGAGCGTAAACGTTGGACCCAGGTATCACCAAGGCTCACGAGTACTCACCCCAGATATTTATTTTATGGGACAGTTTTTTATTGACTGGGACTATAATTGGATATGGCTTTTTTAAATGAACAACAATGATTTTGTGTGGTTATAATGTACTAATGGAGGCTACTGTAAAATCTACTTTGATGATGAATTAATACCAAATCCTTAATAAATAAAAATAATCGTAAGATTTAAAGGTATCTCCAGGTACCTACTACAAACAATGCGATAGTACCGATTACATTGCTGAATTTCACTGACGATGCATGTAAAGGTCAATTCAAGACCAATCAATCATATATAATTAATCAATACATGCAATGGGAAATATTTAAACCGTATGATTATCATTAAATGACCAATCATACGCTCTAAATTTTATTGGAGAATAATAATTTATCTAATTTTTGCAAGTTAAACTTAGTAACGACCGTGTAAAGTTAGATTACGCTGGTAATAATTTAACAAAGTATCCTCACCGAAAACAATTAAAAATCGTACAAATCTTTTTCCTCGTCGTCGTTGTTATCATCTGTGTGGGTCTCTAAATACTCCCACAGCTCGTCTTCCGGAACTAGTTCACTTGAATCATTCGCAGCTAAACTGCTATTTATATTTTCAGACGAGGGTAACTCAGAACTACTACTTAGGGTGGTATCTCTCAAGGAAAGTTCCCCGTCACTATTCCATTGTATTGAATCTAGTATAGCATTTACAGACTGTGGAAGAACAAGCTCAGCTTCGTTGTCTCCGCACTCCTTCAATTGCGAATATGCAATTCGAAACCCACTGGTTAGATTAAGGGCTTCGACTGCCCCTCTTTCTTCTTGTAACGGTGTTGTTTTTACCCGTAAATACATAAGATTGGACCTCACACGAGCTGTAGATTACCCAAATAATATACAGTATAAATGATTGAGACAAAATTAGCATGTATTTTCTATATAGCTTCATATACGTGCATGTTTTTGTACCAAATATTGCTCGGTTCGTGTTTTCTCCAGCGACTGGAGACAAAGTTGCCCCACAAAAACGATCCGATGTTGGAGTAACCACTGATCGCTTTCTTGGAGGTGGAGGGGCTGGGCTTGGAGCGGGAGGGCGACGACGATTGAACAGCAATCTTTGTATACGAACATTGGTAACGGCATTCTTCCCTTCAGGTATCAATACGTAATCCGTTCCACAAATAGCAGGACCTATTCCAGATCTGCATGCGCAAAAACGTCCATTAAGATCCAAATAAAAACGACATGAGCTATTATTTTACAAACCTTTGGCAGGATTATACTTTTCAGAAATTAGTTTATATTTATTTATGAATATCTTAATTTTTCATAAGGTTTATATATTCTAGTTTTTACTTACCGCTGCATCACATCTAGATTCCCAGTAATACTTTTCTTCATGGCAAACTCTCCAGCATCTGCAGCATATTGAACACCGCATACACCTTTTACGGGTCGAATACATATTTGGTAGCTTTGTGCGTTAAGGTACCTAAAACCTTCGTAGTTGAAAGATTTTATCGTCCCGTTTTCAGCAAGAAAATACTGCGTACATCCTTCCGGGGCTGCGGTTTTCGTACAATTTAAATTTCATGCATACAAAAAATCGAATAAGCAACCTTAAATTTAGAATTGAAATTGTAATAACGAGTTGGGACAAAGTAAATATTCTTTCTAATTGGTTTAATGCGTAAAGAAATAATTCAATAATTCAAAAAACATTTAGTTGTAAAACCATGTTTAAATTGAGTTTTCATACAATTTACTTAGTTTGATTTGACTACTACGATGGTTAAAATAAATCTGGTAAGACTAAGTTGAGCTCGCAAATAAGACCTTTTTTAAATCTAACTTCAAACATTAATCTAACAATCCACCCTAATTTGATATCATAAAACGATTGTCTCAAATTGAACATTAACCTAACAATCCAACTTAACAACATCTCATAAAACGATATTCTCACATCAAACATTAACCTAACAATCTAACCTAACAAGATATCATAAAAAGATAGTCTCACATCAAACACTAACCTAACAACCTAACCTAAAAACATAAAATCAACACCCTAGGCACTT
>JAHZNA010004301.1:0-13479 GCA_027743935.1 Sinodicranocentrus sp. ZH6
TAAAAAGTACGAATAAAATGCGCACAGACAGACAGACAGACACACAGACACACACACACACAGACGGCGCAGACGATTTCATAAGCTCGCTCAAACCCTTTGCGAGCTGATAAACGGAATGGCACACCATCTTTCTTCGTCGTTTCTGCTACATTGTACATTCGGTGATCTGTTTTTCATTTTTACAATTCGTTCTTCGATATTTTTTCTGGGATATACATTTTTCTTCAATGTTCTGCGGATGATGGCGAGTTCATTTTCTAGATCTTCTTCATCACAAATAGCAATAGCTAAAGTTACCAAGGAATCGATAGCAGAATTTTTTAAGGAATGGTGGTGAAATGACGAAAAATCAAGATAACGGTCGCTGTGAGTATTCTTTCTGTAAACAGTTTTCTTAGTCTTAAAAGTTATAATAAGTCACGAAAAGTAAGTATTAAGTCCTTGTCATGAACTTCTATTTTAGTAAATCAGTATGCCACTAACCATAGCCAATCTCGCTGGGGGGACCATTATAACCTTTGGTCGGAAAGTTACAGAAAGTTATGAAAATGGTACAGATGGTGCCAGCTTATCTAGTAAACTTTGGAGATGGGTTAGGGTTAATAATGCTTTGAAATCTTTTAAACTAGAGAAAATTCCTTGAACGCAGGAACCATAATCTATGGAGCACGAAATTAGAATAACATTTGTATATTTAATGCTATATAATCAGTTTGTAATACTGCAACCCACAATAACAATTAAAGTCTCAAGGTCACCATTTATTACTTAACTTTGCAGATGGGCTTCTAACCCTAATCTTGAAATTACAGGTTTTCTTATTATGAAAGTGAGAATATGAAGTTATAAAGTTAACCCACAAAAATGTTACTTGTTATGACACTGTTTTGTTTAATACACAACAACCCTCAATATTAAGACAATTGTATAACCTGTTCCGTCAGCACATAATTTGCATCTGACGTGACTGACTTTGAAGTAACAAGATGAAGCTTGTCAGATTCACTCACACATTATTCTTCATTCTATTTCAGTATGATTTCTCCTTTACGCAAATGCTGAAGCTGAAAAGTGAGACTGTACTTTAGAATAGAATCATGGCTCCATTTTTGGGATTTGTTCTTTTCTGGCTTGCATTATTTTTATACTGGTTGATATCAACTAAAAGAAAATATTCTCGGTTCCCCCCAGGTCAGTATAACTATTCTAATAGATATTTTCCAGTTATTTTATAAATTCTCATTTTCCAGGACCACCCATCCTACCACTGGTGGGGAATATGTTGTTCATTCCTGCTTCACAGTATCCACACGATGCGTTTGAAAGATTATCTGAAAAGTATGGAGATGTGGTTCATCTTAGAATTGGTTTAGTTGATACAGGTATGTATGGAGGGTAATTTAACTGATTTAAAAAATCGAGTAAACTTGTAAATTTTATTTTATTTTAAAAATCTAGTCGTTGTCAATTCGTATGAAGCTGTAAAGGAGATTTTAGCTGATGACAGAGCTTCCGCTAGATCCCACGAGATGATGGAGGTATTCCAGGCAAGAATGTGGTATCGAAATTTAGGTACACATTATTTCACTAAAAACTTATCCTGCCACGGAATCAACTCTGTAAATTACTTTTTTTCTGAATAGGAGTAATTTTCAGCAACCATGAGCCATGAAATATAATGCGGCGATTTACAATCAGAACTTTACGAAACTTCGGGTTGAACAAGGCTTCGTCAATGGATGCCATGATTAATGAAGAATTGTTCAAGCTCATTAATAAAATAAAATCTGAAATGGCATCAGATCCTGAAGGAGGAATCCAAGGCCAATACATGTTTATCGAAACACTAACATTAGTTGTGTGGAGACTTGTTGAAGATGCAGATTTGGAACTTGGAAATCCCAAAATACTTCGATTGTTGAAAATCGCAGATGATCTCTTAAAAGCAACAAACTTCGCTTTTGACATTTCTTCCGGGTATCCTTTTCTTTGGTACATGTTTCCAAACTGGTCAAAGAAAAATGAACAAATGATGTGTGTTGAAGAACTGAATAAATTTGGAAGGGTAAATGAATCCACTATAGACACAAAATTTGAAACATGCATTTAAGATATCACGTGTCTTTAGGAAGTCATTATGGATCATCGAAACTCTGGCGTTTATAAAGAAAACCCGAAATGCTTTGTGGACGCCTTTTTGGCAAAAATTGATGAAGCCAAAGACGACCCCAATTCTGAGTTTAATGATGACCAACTCCTCATTTGCATACTGGACCTGTTCCAAGCTGGAGCTGAAAATAGTAGTAATACCTTAGCATTTTCCATGTTGTACATGCTCTTGTTCCATTACGTCCAGGAAAAAGTGTGGCTAGAGATTCAATCCAAGATTGGAAAAGATGAGATGATAACTTCCGAAATGAAAACTAGGTTTGAAACATGTAGTTTCAACCAGTAAATGTCTCGTTTCGGAGACAATCCTTTCAATATGAAATTTATTCAATTGATTTAAAATTAGACTTCCTTACACCCAATGCAACACTTCTGGAGTGTTATAGAATGTCTTCTGTTCTTCCTTTTCCACCTCCAAAGATGTCCACGGAAGATTTCTACTACAAAGGGTATCTCATCAAGAAAGGAATACCGCTATTGATAAATTTGCACTCAGCCAACTACAGCAAATCGAAATGGGGAGATCCTCACAATTTTAGACCAGAAAGATTTTTAACTGAGAATGGAAGTGTAGATTCTAAGGTCGCAAGCTATCTTGTGAACTTTGGTGATGGGTGAGACGAAGACAAAATGCTCAATAGTTTTTAATTTTTGTAAGATTGCTACTAATTAATCAAGTATTTTTTATTGCGGGAGACGGGTGTGCTTAGGCCAAAGTTTAGCAGAAGCTTCGACCTTCATATATTTTACCATTGATAAAAACTTTCAAACTTGAGAAAGTTTCTGAAACAAAGGATCCATCTCTAGAGCCTGTGCATGCTGTGAGCTATTCAGCTCAGCCATTTCAAATACGATTTATTCCCAGAAATTAAAATAAGAAGGTGAAAGAGTAGCGACTTGCTACTGGAGTGGAAATGAAACTAAAATGCTTTCTTAAATAAAAGTCCTTAAAAGAGTTTTGAGAAGTAAAGAAGTATAACCTTTTCAAATAAAGTTTATTCACAGAAATTAAATTTAAAATATAATTCCCAGTTACATAGAATCATATATGAAATATAACAAGAGCAGGATACTTTTGGAAGTTAATTTGTGAAGACGAAAATCTTAGCCCAACTTAGAGAACCAGCCTTGTTCCTTTGCAAAACGTAAATCCCGCTCTAAGTATTTACTAGGAGGCTCCAACATTTTAAAAAGATCTGGAAACAATTTGCTCAATTTTTTACTTTGAAAAGGCTCACGCAGTCCAGAAATTGAACCACTTAGAACCAGCAGAACTTGCTTGATGTACATATCCTGAAAAGTGTAGAATTCCCTAAAAACGAGGAAAGGAGAAGTAAAATTGTCATCATTGTTAAGCTTCTCCGCAAATGTTTGGAAATTCACGAGCTCTACGGAAAACCCGAATTTTTTAGCAATCCCTTGAAAATCAGATTCGGATAAGCGTTTAGGATGTAAAATATTGTAAAGGTCGGGAGGAGCCCTTTCACTGAAAAACACTTGAAGCGCCGCCTTTGCACAAAAATCGGCAGGGAGAATTTGATGAAGAAATGTGTGCTCTGGTATCATTCCAGTTTTCATTAGATACAAACTTCGCATCACCAGATGAACTTGGTGTTCCACAAATCTTCCTGTTTTTGAATTACCCGCGATAAAAGGGAATCGAAAGACTTTCACTGGGATTCCTCTTTCTACAGCTTGTTTGGCAAGGACGTCACAAATATGTTTTGAAACAGGATATGCAAATATGGAGACTCCATTAAAGCTTTCAATCTCAGGCCAAGATTCGGGCACACAGTTGTTTTCTTTTCCTGTGATTGCCATAACCGACGAGGCAGAAAAGACATGCTTGACATGACCATTTCCGGAACAAGCAAAGTCTAAAATGTTTTTCATTCCTTTAACGTTAACAGCACGAGTGGAAGTTGGAGTTTGGTTTTCGCTATAGTATTCCATCAAATCGACTTTTGCGGCGCAGTGAATAATTGCATCTACAGTGTTGGCCAGGGACTCATATTTAGATTTTGTTATGCCCATGTGGCCCAATCCAAGGTCACCTTTCACAATTTCCACAATATCTTTGTTGATTAAAGGTAAGTGTAGTTGCTCCAGAATTTTGGTTTGCCTTATGTCTCCTGGTAGATCTTTGAGACTTCGTACAAGACAGTAAACTTTTGTTAGGTTA
This sequence comes from Sinodicranocentrus sp. ZH6, assembly GCA_027743935.1. Lineage (NCBI taxonomy): Eukaryota > Metazoa > Arthropoda > Collembola > Entomobryomorpha > Entomobryidae > Sinodicranocentrus > Sinodicranocentrus sp. ZH6. Next base: position 4,355 of record JAHZNA010004301.1, read on the forward strand.
TAACTCTGACATAACTCGTGTAAAATGTAAGGTCCTAATGTTCCCGTGACTCCAGTTAAGAAGACAATTTTGGCATCGTGAATGTTCCGAATTTCTCGGCTTTTGGCAGTTATTTTAGGTTCGAGAAAGGAATCCTGATGTATGAGTTTAGCCACTTGTTCCATACTTGGTACTCCATTTGGAGAAAACAAATCTCCGCTAATTACTTTTTCGAGGTAGAGCGCAAGCAGGTTAACACTGTTATTATCTCGGAGTGAACCCATTCCTAAAGAAATATTATTTTTAAGCATATCTTGAACCAAATTCCGGAGCTCAACAAACATAAGGGAGTCCACGCCTAGGTCTTGAAATTGAGCTGCTTCATCAATAACTTCATTTTTCTGATTTTTTAAAACTTTCTGTAAGATTTTTGTGATTTGCCTTTTTAGTAAAGAAATTTTTTCTTTCTCATTTCCAGCTTTATATTCCAACCAGAAAGTATCACAAGTTAGATCATCTGGTAGTCCTTCGTTATCTTCACATTTCCAAACAGTTTCATCCAAATACACTCCTGCCACCGGCAGAAACTTTTTCAATAGATAAGGTGATGATACGGTCATGACACATGTTTGAGTTTTATGAGTTTCAAGGACATGACCGAGAGCAGAAACTCCGAGGAAAGGGGAAATGTGCATTACTCCTGGGAATTCGATATATTTCGCTGACCCAACTTCACTCCATGGCCCTTTCAGAATGCAAATAAATAAATACATAAATAATACTTCAAATTATTATTAGTTTTACAAAGTAAGTATAAACATTTACCCCAATTTATGGACAGGGCTGGTAGTCCCATTGAATGTCTAAAGTGAGCAAAAGCATCAAAAAACGCGCTTCCCGCCGCATGATTACTCTGTCCTGGAGTTCCAAACAAGGAAGCGATTGATGAGAAAAGTACAAAATGCTCTAAAGGAAGTTGTCTCGTTAACAAATGTAAATTCAGTGTTCCATCCAACTTAGCATTGAAGCTTGAAGAAAATCTGTTCCAGTCTTGAGATGAGACAAGTCCATCTGCAATAACATTCGCAGCATGCATAACCCCACGAAGAGGTGGAAGTCCCTTATTACAAACATTTCCCAAAACTTCCTTTAGTTTGTTAAAGTCGCCTACATCCACTTGGATCGGAAGTAAATTCCCTCCGCTTGAATTCAGATTGCTAATCTCCTTTTGAATTTCGAAATTTGGAGGGTTTCTACCAGCCAAGATTATATACTTGATAGGTACTTCGCCTGTTAAACATTGGAATAATCTCTTTCATCTCTTCAGATTTCATGCTGCTGTCCGGCATCACGCAAACAATTTTTCCAATATGTTTCCCTTTATAAAGATATTCCAGTGCTTCATGAATCTGCGTCCCTCTAAACCTTTCATATGGCAGTGGGCGCACCATTCCTTTTTCCAGGTATTCCAAAAGACAACACATCAAATGCCGAATATACTTTGATGGAAGATTAGCGATAAAAATTATCTTGTAGTGAACATCCGGCCGAAGATTTTTTACTTCCTCAACAGTCCATATATTCATTTTCGCCATTTCTATAAAACATGCTCCACTAGTGCAAGCTTTAAGTGTGGCTTCTTTAAAGCCTGTACTTGTCAACGAGTTAAGAACAACATTGACTCCGGACTGATTGGTCACTTTAAGAATGTCGTCAAGGAAGTCGGTGGTTCTAGAATTAAAAACATGCTGGATTCCCAAATTACGCAAATAATTCCGTTTTCGTGTACTTCCGGCCGTAGCAATAATCTTGGCTCCGATTGTGTTTGCCAGCTGAATTGCACAAAGGCCCACGCCTCCGGAAGCTGAGTGAATTAAAATAGTATCTGAAGGCTTCAACTTGGCTACTCCAATGAGGCAGTGGTATGCAGTGCAAAATACTGCTGGTAAAGTGGAAACTTCGTTAAAGGTTAGCTTAGCTGGGAGCTTGTACACATCTTCTTGTTTTAAGATAACATGGCTTGGAAATGCTCCACCTCCAAAATTTAATCCAAAAACACAATCCCCTTGGTTCCATTTCGTGACACCTTTTCCTATTTTTCTAACCACACCGGAAAAGTCCATCCCTATGGAATCCCTTTGAGAAGACTCGTATGTTGGCTTTAAAATGCTAAAAATGTCATGAAAGTTAAGAGCCCATGCTTTAACATGGACCTCGACCTCGTTTTCTTTTACTTGAGTAGGAGGTAAAAACGTAAGTTGTAAATCGCCAAAAGACTTTGAATCTGGTAACCGAACTTGAAACCTACCGCCAGCCCCTAAAGGCACGGATAGAGTATTCATGGTTGGCTTATCTGATTGCAACTTGGCAAAATATCTGTCTCCTTGATGAAGTACAACTTGGGTGCGATCACTTTTATTCCATAATTCATAAAATACCTCTTGCATTCTTTCTTTGGATAAGTCACCACCGTAAATTTCAATGCAGCGGCAGTCCATCTCCTGGTTTTCCCTTTTAAGCGACTTTGTAAAGCCAGCTAAAGTACTGGAGTGAAAGTAGGAAACATCAGTGGAACTTTCTACAGGAACGGAACATGTCGTCAGAGCGATTACCCTTGGAAAAATATTTTGTTCCAAAATCACTTGACATAAAATAAAAAACGGCTGGAGAATAACTTCCTGAGATACAATACTTTTGTCAAGCGACCAACAATAGAGAATTCCCTCGAGAACTAATCCTTTGGAACAAAGTGAAGTCAGTATTGTGACGAAGTCGGTTTTAGAGTCTTTTCTTATTTGAAATTTTGAACCATGATTTAATTCTTGGAACTTATCTCCGTTCTGGATGTTGATCACTTTCCTTTTTAAATTTAAAAATTTTTGTTGTATAAATGTACTAAGCTTACAGTTGAATTCATAAACTAGCCACACTTGCTTTCCCTCTTTTGACTCTGATAACTTTATGGTATCCAATCTCTTGCTTGCCGTTATCAAAGCTTCATGGCTTTTCCCACATTTCTCTACATGGAAAACATTAAATCCGCCAAGGTCCAACTGATGTATCCACTGTTCCTTATCTAAGAAGGCGTGATGAGGTCGAAGATGAAAATCATTGAAATTCCAGTATCCTTCTAATGATCCAAAGGTGAAAAAGATAAGTTTGTCCATTTCCAGCTGCTCCAGAATCTCTAAGCAGCCTCCAGAACGGAGCAAAAGTCTAACGTGACTTAAAGTGTCCGCAATATTTTCAGTTGTGTGCAAAACATCGTAAGCCGCAATGTAATCATAATACTCTGGAATAAACCCTTGCATCATAGGATCTTTGGTAATGTTCAGCTTACGGAAAATAAACTTGTTTCCAAACTTTTCAAACTTCTTTTCCGCAGGAGGAAAAAAGGCTGAAGAAATATCAGTAAAAGTATACTCAAAATCCAATTCCAGTTGTTCCAGTAGATTTGTAAGGATTCTAGTAAAGCGTCCAGTTCCCCCGCCAATTTCTAGTATTCTTAATGTAATTTTTCCAGAATCTTTACATTTTCTTAGCACCCTAGAAATCGAGTTTACAACTGATTTTTCCATGTCAAACAGACTGAAAAGATCTTCATAAAATTCCTCCACCGTGGAGACTCCCATTCTGTTTATTGTAGAGAAAAGCACATCCTGTGTTGTGCGAACACCTGCTAAAATCTCTACCAAATTGGAGCCCACATGTTGCACCAATGAATAAGACCGGAAGTGGTTTAAAACTTGAGAGCCATTTACCTTCAAAAATATCATAATCTCTGAATAACTGGGTGGTGATGATGTTACGCTCCAGGAATCATCAATGTTCTTAAAGATACCTTCTTTTTCCAAAATATTTAAAAACGCAGCGACATATTTGTGGTGTTTAGACAAAATTCGGAATTGATTGAAAAGTTTGGATTGGCTAAACTCTTTACATTTTCCATCCCATCCAAGCTCATAAAGGCATTTGAGCATGTTAAAGTCTACAAGTTTATTAAGCATTTTAACCTCTGTCGATTCATTTACAAAATGTATTTCCACAGGAGTTCCTTCGCTGATTTGGTGAAATATTGATTTGTCTGTGGAAAGATTGATGCGATCTGCCATAAGCCCTTGTGTTCCTATCCAAGTTTCATCCCAGAAATCAGGCAAATTGCAGTTTTGCTCGTTAATTTTTCCTTCCAAAGTTTTTATCAAAGTTGGCATCGTCTCCACTCCGCTCATTGTGGCAAGACAAGATCCATTGTCGTCAAGTAGCCAAGCTGATTTAGAGCATGCCCCGACATAATATTTTCTAGACGCTTCAAAACTCTTCCCAAACCAGACAAACTTATTAATCCCAAAAACCATTTGTATTACCCCATTTTGATTCCGAGAGAGGTTAGATGAACTAATTAAAAATACTTGAAGCATAGCATCCAGCAAGATTGGGCGTGCAATGTGGTCATTGTAACCCGGAGGGATTTTTACTATAAAAATAAAACCATCGTTTATACTCCAACCTCCCTCCAAACTGCGAAAGGTATCCCCAAAATCTTTTCCTGTTGTAGAGTAAAAACCATTCATCAGCGTAGGATCTCCTGGAACTGATATTATGGAATAGAAAGTGTCCTTATCCGGAACAGTTTTTAATGATATGCTACAGTTTGTATCAAAAGGGATAAATCTTGCGGTTACATGTTCTTGCCATTTTTCACAATTAAAGGTAACCTTGAGTGATGAAATCTTGACGTTCAAACCCATTTTTTCTGATTTGTTTTCTAAGCTAGGAAGTTGAACGACGGTTTGAGCAAGAACAGTTTTTCCCTCATGTAAACTCAGAGGTGCAGTAAAGGAAACGTTTTCCATGGTAATTGGAGCTTGAGAGTGGGTAGTGAAGATGGAATCTCCAGTAGTAGCTAAATATCCAGCAACTATCCCCATTTCTAAGAAGGCTGCTCCTGGAAAAACTATTTTTGTTCCGAACATGTGATCTCGCAAGTATTCGAGTTTTTCTAGGTTGATATCGTTTTGGAAGATTTTGGCTGATGTTGCATTAGAAAAGTTGCTTCCTAAAAGAGGGTGTGGAGATATTATTTTACGTGAAGTTTCTCCGGGCCAATATCTAATTCTCTGGAAGGGATAATTAGGCAATACGACTTTCTTCCGAGGAAAGAACCTGTCAAATCCCGTCCAGTCAATTTCCACTCCTTTCAAATACAACTGAGCTAAACTTGCTAAAAGGGTGGTCCAGTTTGTTTCTGTTTTTCTCATGGAAGGAAGACAGGTCACTTTGGAGTTGCAGTTTATCATTGTTAACCCGGCAAGGATAGGTTGAGGGCCTATTTCAATAAATATAAATGTTTTTAATTGATTCACTGCAGTTTCACTGGCTTTTAAAAAGTTTACTTTTTCCCTCATATGTTGAACCCAATAGTTTGGGTTAATTTCTGAGCAATTTGTATTGTAACCGGTCATTCCTGAAATGTAACCACATTTGAAGTTTGTCTGAGGTTTGATTTTTTCAGTGACAAGTTTAAACTCATGAAGAATAGGATCCATGTGTCTGGAGTGAAATGCATGAGTTGCTTTCAATAAGGTACATTTGATATTGTCGGCCTTGCAAACTTGAATAAATTCTGTAATAACATCAGAATCACCTGCAATGACAGTTTGTTCGTGTGAATTCAGCGCAGCGAAATCCAAAAGATAGCCCTTTTCGTTTTCAGAAAACTTTTGAAGCAACTTGTCAACTTTCTCTTTTTCTGCCCCAACCACAAGCATTTTTCCTTGAGAAAGTTTATCAATCAAGAGTGACCTATGAGCGACAAGATTCAGAGCATCTTCCACTGATAGTATACCTGCACACACAGCAGCAGAAAATTCGCCTAAACTGTGACCCAAGACAAAGTCTGGTTTCACACCCCACGACTCCCATAACTTCATTAACCCGTACTCGACACAAAATATGGAGAGCTGGCTGTACAAACTTCTGTTGACATCTTTTTTATCAGTATTGTCTCCCCAGATAACATTAAAAATGTCAATCTTAAAATTATTTTGGAGAAACTTGACACAATAATCAAAGTGCATTCGAAAGAGTGGACTGGTGTCGTGAAGCTCTTTAGCCATTCCAGGAAACTGACTTCCTTGGCCAGGAAAAAGAAAGCAAATGTTCCCAGCCTTCTCACTGATAAAATTTTGCATCACGGTATCGCTCTCTAAAATGCGGGCGGCTTCATCATTCCCTCTTGCGATTAGCACAGCACGATGGGAAAACTTGGTCCTTCCGATGTTTGCGGAATAAGCAATGTCTGAAAATGGGGCTACTGAAGTAGTCAACATTTCAGCATACTTTCCAATTAAAACTTTTAACGCTTTCTGAGCCTTCGCAGATATCGTTAGCAAATGCATAGGTCGTTCAAGAAGAGGCTTGAATTGAAATGTGCAAATGTTTGGAGCCTCTTCAACAATAATATGTGCGTCTGTTCCAGTAACTCCAAATGAACTAACACCAGCTACCCTTTTTTTCTTAGAGTCCTTTGGCCATGGCACAGGCACAAGAGGAATTACAGCTGGAATTGATTCCAAATCAATGGCAGGATTTAATGTCTCGAAACCTTTGTGAGCAGGAATGACTTCATGATTCAAGGCAAGGACGACTTTTGTGATCCCAGTGATACCAGAGCAGGATTCTGTATGACCAATGTTTGTCTTCACAGAACCTACATAAAGTGGTTCGTTTCTTCCCCTCGAATATATTTTTGTAATAGCTGCCATTTCAATGGGATCTCCAACTACAGTCCCAGTTCCATGCGCTTCTAAGTAACTAATATCTTCCGGTTTCATATTTGCATCTGCTAAGGCCTTTTCCATAGCTAAAGCTTCGCTGTGCTCAGTAGGGGTTCCGAGACTGGGACTGATTCCCTCTTGAGAAATCCCTGTACCACGAATAACCGCCCAGATTTTATCGTTATTTTTAACCGCGTCTGATAACCTCTTGAGGACAAGAACTCCACATCCGTCTGCTCTAACAAAGCCATCTGCTTTTGCGTCAAAAGTTTTACAAATACCCTTAGGTGACACCGCAGTGGGGAAAAAGTTTTTATCGTAAGGAGATAACAAAAGATTGACACCGCATGCTAGGGCGAATTCAACTTCCTTACTGAGTAAACTTTTATACGCCAAGTGTATCGCAACCATTGCTGATGAGCAGCCGGATTCCTAAACAATAAAATTAAAGTCAACATAGTTATTTAGCTAGGCATTTTATACCTCTTTAGATAACATACCGTCGCAATGTTAGGCCCAGTAAGTTGTAAAAGCGATGAAATCCTTGCTCCCGCTGCACCAACGGAGTTTCCCATATACTTACGATAAAATTCGTCTCGCCCTGATTTTAAAAGAATTGTGCTAAAATCGTTATTCCACGATCCAGAAAATACACCTCCTTCGCGGCATTTTACGGACTCTAAAGTCATTCCAGCGTTTTCAATGGCTTCCCAGACCACTTCTAGAAGGATTCTTTGTTGTGGGTCTAAATATTCCAACTCTTTTCTACTAATTCCGAAAAATTCTCCGTCAAATTCGTCCACCCGCTGCTTTATAAATCCTCCAGGTAGTTGTCCTTCTTTCGTATTGCCAAACCATCGGGTCATTGGAAGCTTGTCAATGACCACCTGCCCGTGAATAAGAATATTCCAAAATTCTTCCAGATTATCGGCAGCAGGGTACCTGCAGCCTATTCCCACTATTGCGACACCTTCTTTTACCTCCTGTTTTAGTGGCCAGTTTAGTTCACACAACTCATCGCAATTCACTTTGAATCTTGGATAATGCTTTTCATACATTTTCTCCCAAACCTCTTCAATCCACTGAAAATGCAAGGACACCATCTTGTGCTCTTTTAACATTTAATGAAATGAGCATTATTATTGGAAAGAAAACTTACTTTCTCGTAAATTCCAGGATTTTCAGATTTTTCGTTAAAATGCACAATGTGAATTGCTGCTGTTGAGAAGTCAGACTGGAGTGGAAGTTGTAAAAGATAACCAGGGTCTAAATATTTTATATCGAGCATATTTTGCTTGTACGCTATTTTCAGAATCTTTTCTACACACAAGTCTGCCAAGAAAAACAATTTACAATCAATTTCCAAACTCAATGCGGAAAACCACTTTAAACATTTATTTACCACTTTTGACATTTATAGCTTTGTTGTAATCGAAAAACGATGGCTTGATTCCAAAAATAAATACAGGTCCCAATTCTGGTTTCGGTAAAACCAGATGAATTTTGGAGTCTAGGATGTCAAAAATGTGGTCCGAGTTTGCAATCACTAAAGAATTAGGATGGAGGTAAACACATTTATCCATGCGTTGTAAAGTAAGAACAAACATTTTGAGAAATGTTTCTTCATTCATGGCATTCCTATTCCAGCTTTCTTCAATTGCAAACACGTGATCAAATTCCGTCCAGAGTAGATTTCTATTTTAGAACAAATTAAATATTTTTTTAAGCAATCGGAATAATAATAGGGGAAGTTCAAGTTCAATAAAGGAACAACCTGAGGTTATTGGATACTCGAGTCGAAACAATGACGGAGATTTTCTTGTTGCTCATAACTTTTTTTAGAGATTCGGCCAAAACTATGCATGCTTTGGCTTCCTCATCCCACAAAGCGGATGTGACCCATAAATCATGTCCCATGTTTCACCACTTATGTTTTAATATCTGCTTCAAACGTATAGGATATTTCAATTAAATTAATGTATCGTCAAGATAATTCGATTACAGTAGAAATATGAAAAACAGACAATATATTCAACGTGAATGAAATCGTACGTGTAAAAATTTACACTTATATTTACCTCGTTAGTAATTATAGCTCACCTTCATAAGGTTTTTTTGGGAAGCAGGCGAACGCGAGGGAAGGAATTTTTTACACTCGGAAAGTAAGAGTGTCTGCGTAGTTTTAGACCGTTTTTTATTGGTATAATTATATTTTTATTGCTTGACACCTTTACAAAAGTGGTTTGAATAATTTGATTATCTTATTACAATGGTAATGTATTGCATTGTTAAGTTAATTTCAGTCGTTACTTAGTAATTATAGTTGACCGCATAAGGTTTTTTGGGAAGCCGGCGAACGTAAGGGAAGGA
>JAHZNA010004302.1:0-14005 GCA_027743935.1 Sinodicranocentrus sp. ZH6
GCCACCGGCTACTGACCAAATTTGCAGCCACCAGTACACCAGGCTACCGGCCACCAACCAAATTTATGGCCACCGGCTACCGACTGGCCACTGGTGGACGGTATCTGCATTCTGCGCACCGGCCACCGGTGGCCTGCCCATCTCTATGGTCATTTGACCCTTGATCCAAGAAGATTTTCCTACCTCAAGCTCAGCACTAAACTCATGCGGAAAAATAATTCGCACGACATTTATCTCATTGTATTCGAAACATGACGTTAACACGAATATTATTCGAAAAAATCAGTGAATTATAAAAATTGAAATAGAAGCAAATGTAGTTAATAGTAATGAGTGGTGCGAGTGATGAGTTCTGCTTACATTAGAGGTAATTTGCTATCACTTGATAATAATTCATATTATGTGCATCGGTGAGAATGGAATTTTGTTAATAAAATTAAGTAGTTATTAAAAGCGAGTTATCATTATGATTATACCCTATCGTAAAGCATGAGTATGATTTCTTTCAATCGCTAAAGATAGAGAGTCATTATTTTTTTAACTTTACGTTTGCAGATTATAGTAAAAAATCTACTTGTGGGACGGGACCAGGCATTCGTACTGTATTAAGAAGCATGTAAAATGCTACTCATACGTAGCAGCTTCAGCTAACAGAAAAAGGGATTTTTTATTTGTTTGTAAGTCCCCAGTCCCCAGCCACCACCAATACCATGCATCAAAGAGTAGAAATCTTTTGGAAACTTTTGACGTTCTTGGGTTTGGTAAGAGGTTAAAAAATTAGAGAGCATTTTTCTCCATTCGTCTAAAGTTTCTCGAGACAGAAACGATTTTTTTTTGTTTTCGTAGATTCTCTTAACAACTGCCAATAATAGAGATGTAGCATCAGGAACTGGTCATCGTGAGTATGAAGCAAGATCACGTTTCAAACTGACTGACACCGGTGAGCCAGATCCAACTGCAAAAGTGGACAAAGTTCATTGTGGAGAAGTGAATAATTTAGCATACGAGGAGTCCATCAAATTTAAACTCAACAAGAAGACATGCAGTGTCACTGTGATGGTATGTAGAATTATACATGAAGTACTTCTGAAACATTGTGAGATTTATATGAATAAAAAAAATGAAAAGCAAATAGGGTTCTATGATTGAACAATGCACTGCGGCTATCACCTGCAGCACTCTAAATTTCCCGGAACCAGAGAATGGAAAATGTACAAAGGGGTACGTTAAAATTACTGATTCTCTGGGCGGTGAACTGACAATGTGTGGAAAAACGAAATTCAAGGGACCTTACAAGCCTTCAAAGAATGGAACTGATTTAACAATTCGTTATGAAAATCCCGTAGCTGCAAATACAGTGTGTATGGTTGTGTGCGATGAAGACCGACAAAGAAAAGTGCAAATTCGTTAGTTATTTTTAATTGTATAAATATTATTTGTACTTTCTAACGGCTGTTTAAAATTGGTCATTAATTTAGGGATGTTTTTTTTCCTTTCAGCCGCCCGACCATTGATAAATAATTTTTCGCGAAGACGTGATAAGGGCTGTAGTAAGTAGTAACTTTTTTACGAAAGTTTATGATTTATCGAAACATTACATGATATGACGAATGTGAATGAGAATAGGTTGCGGAGTTAATCTTCAAGGAAAACCTATTGCCTCTGGAGGAAGGGGGAGAATTGTTGGGGGCAATGCAGCAGGTTACTTTTTAATGCTTCATAATGTTTAAAGCCAATTTCGAATTCATGTATATTAAAAATTGATAATTCTAAAATATTAAACGGTTACAATTTAAAGACCCTTACGAATTTCCGTGGCTGGCTGCAATTGTGGATAAAGGAACAAGAAAGCACTTTTGTGGGGGCTCCTTAATCAATGATCGGTATTGCTCCACAAATGCTCCAAAAGATTTTTTTAAATTTAGAGTCGGGTGTTAATATGTCATGTGTTTTCAGTTTCATCCTTACCGCCGCCCATTGCTTTGCCGGGCATGCTACGGTAGGCGCTAATGAGATCGAAATTTTGCTACATGCTCATGTTATGGACTTCAATCCAAACGATGACTTCAATGCTGATGCACCTGCAGGGTAGATACAATAATTATGTAAATTAATCTTTCCATGTTGCATATTCTTAGTTTTTTCTACAATTGCATGATACATAATTCATATTACTATGAAAATAATCGTATCCAAACCGTTGACGGTGCAATGCAAAACAATATTAAAAGTTGTGGATTAAATATGACAGGGAAAAAGGATCAGTCAAAGAAGTTCCTGGATTAGATCTTCCTCCTAGAACTGATGAGGATGAAAGTACTATCCGAGTTGCTGCTTCCGCTATTCGAATTCATCCATTATACCGATCCAAAAGGTATGTCGACTTCTGCAACTACCTTGACTCACGAAAAATGACCACATGAAATAATCGGCGAACATACAAATTCTTTGAAAATAGCACAGATTTTGACGTTGCTCTTGTTAAACTGAAAAAACGTATTAATCTCAATCATCCTGACGTCACAACTGTCTGCCTAGCGTTAGAAGGGATAGTTCGTGGTTACGCTAATCAAACTACTGTTGTCGCTGGATGGGGTATTCTTTAAACAAACTTCTACATTTGTACATATTCTGTTGAAGAATGCGCCAAGTCAGTCAAAAAATGCTCTAAAATTACCAGGAAAACCACATGAAACTGCTGGAGCAGCGTCGCGTTTACTTCAAAAGTTATCTGTTCCAATAATCCATTACAAAGCTTGTGGTGATATGTTAGGATCAGCGATGACCCCGAGAATGCTTTGTGGTGGGCATGTCGAAGGTGGTAAAGATTCCTGCGTTGGGGACTCAGGTGATAGATTGACTCAACCAGAATTTAATTCCCAGCGATTTATTACTGTGTAAACCAAGCATTATGAAATGTTAATATTTATTCTAGGTGGACCACTAATGTTCCAATTTAATGACATGCAATACCGACAAATTGGGATTGTATCGTATGGGGTTGGATGCGCTAGGAAAAATAGTCCAGGTAAGTTATACACTAAAATATATAAAAGTAAAAACGCTTGATCGTAATCTGAATAACTGATACACTTTCTGTTTTAAATTTTGAAGGCGTATACGTAAATGTTCAAGGTAATTCTAAAACTATATGTTTATGGTGAAGCAGTTAACTTTAGAGTTAGAGTGAAAAATGAAAGTATTCAAAGGATAAAAACTAACCTAATTTTTGCAGAAGTTCTACAGTGGATTTATCTCGAAACTCAAGATGCAGCGTGGTGTTTACGAGAAGCCAAGGACACCTTGTGAAATTTTAAGAAAGAATTTGCCATGCTTGTACATTTGTAAATATTTATAGTGTTCTCCGTGTCCTTTATAGTATTGGTATAACATCTTACAAGTATTCGCTTTGTATATTTTTCAAACTTCTTATCGCAAACTGCTCTGCATTTCTTTGAAAATTGAATGCAGCAACCCAAACATAAACCATTTTCAATGTCATCATGCACAAAGAAATTTTACTTTTCCACGTAACCACCATCTTGTTAGGGGAAAGAAAGTTTTTTACTTCATATTTAATGAAACCTAAACACAATGCCGTTCGAGTCCATGCAAACTGTCATGTTCTTGTGCGGTGACAAAGTGGCAAGCATCTGGCATAACTGCCAATTAATGTTGCTATTTTCTCCTCAGACTTTTCATAAACAAGAACTGATTGAAGGTTGGCATTGTCTTTGACATTTCAAATTTCCTCCGTTCACTCAGCCACGACTTGGAGAAATGAATACATAAAATCTGACTAGCATTCACTCTCTTATTTGGAAATGATGAAAGTGGTGAAGCGATATCATTCTTGGTATCGTATTTAGAGTAAAAACATTTTCATTAATAATACATGACTGCATCCTTCCTTGCCTCAAATGGTTCAGTTGGAAAACTCAAATCACATTTAGGGAAACGCGACGGTTTTTGGATGTCATTTCCAACCGTATGCTAAATATCTATGTGTGTAATGGTTTGGTTTGGTGTTGGTGAACCTTGACTGAAGGCCCTGACCACATCATATGCAGTAGTAATTTCACCGAAAAAGTTAAGAACTCTATTCAAGTTCTCATATCCTCCCACATTCTTCTTACTGCATGGTTTGAAGATAAATCTGTTGCAAATTTCGAGATTTTCATATTGCTAAGTGTTAAAGTCAAGGCACGTGTTCTGAGAACTACATGCAGCCATTAGAAATACAATTTTAGGAAAGGGAAAGATGCAAATTAGCAAATTTCGGAGTAATGAAATTGAAACTTGGCAAATTATTGTAAATGTTGAAAAGAGACCAAAGTCCTGAAACAAGCATGGCTCAAGGGCTTAACCCGCATGAGAAAGCGATTAAGATGTTAAAACTGACTGAAGGTGAAGTTTCTGGAAACCCTTTTCAACAAAGAATTTTCTCAAAACTGTAATCTGTATTCAAAGTGTGAGAAAGCAAAATGATACTACTACACTACACCTCCACCTCCACTTCCTTTTTCCAAAAGTGAATGACCTGCCAAATTCAACAAAGCTCACACAATGACAATGAGAATACAGGTCTACTTGTATTTCAGTCTTCTTGATGACTCGATCCGGGTATTTCTCAATTTCAAACGAAATTAACAAGTTAAAAAGTTTCGTAAAAAGTAACAAAGTGGTAGGCATTTGAGAAGGGTTGTGTGACACTTGAAAAAAAGTTTCAAGTGCAACATTGAATGAAACACAGAGTTGAAACATTTTTGTGGTGTTTGGAGTATCTCCCTCTTTCTTTCTAGAAGCAAAGTTGCGTAATTGTATTGTTAACGAACGCCTGTACGTATTTGACACTGACTTGACTGCAGCCTATCCCTTCTTCCAGCGCGAGATTAAATTACTCCGCTCTTTTCAAACCCAGCCTGTATCATGCACGAGAGTTGTTATCTGGTGATCAAAATGCAAAATCACATTTTCCTCTGTGAAAGGTATTCCCTGCGTAGTGGAATCATGTGAATATTTAATTTGAAGGTTTCTTTCATCAAGACTTTGTCCTGTTCACGAGCCTTCACTTCCAATTTTCAGTGATACAGATACCAAACTGGTGCAGTCATTTTGGTATAGGTAGATTTAATATTGAAGTACATGAACTTCCCTCCACAATCATGTTTACAGTATTTTGAGTTTGTAAGGATGTATGAAATACAGGCAGAATAAATTCGACATAATTGGTATGAAGAAAGGAAATGCTCGTTAACGAAAATTGCTTGTGAAAAATAATGTCTATCTATTCGTGTGCTCTAGACTAAGGAGAACATTAAAACTTTTTGCATCCTTGGAAAAATGTATTTATTTCAAAGTGAGAATAGAGATTCTTTGCAAGAGGACACTTTTCCAGGGCGCGTGTGAGCTAGTCACGAGCCAAGTGTAAAGTTTTCTTTAAAAAAAAATTCCTTAATGGTGAGAGAAGTTCATGCATTCTTAAAATAATGCATATTCAACCAACCTAGGGATATATAGCACGTGGACAAGGATAAAAAGATAATGCGTAGGGTACGCAACTCCAAACTATACTCAACCTCTTGACGCATTTTACGCTGAGAGAAATAAAAGTAATGAATTAAGAATAGCTTGTGGGAAACTTTTGCTGGGAACAATATTCCTGCATTCCAGCCGACCAGGATGGCTTTTCAGCTTTTGAAAGTATTTCCTTCTGAGATCTTTTTCAACCAAGGTGCAAGTGGAATACAAAAGAAATTCTTGTAAGTTTTACTCAAGTTATAGCGCGTTTCACATTTAAAATTTTAACCAAAGGTCGCCTAGCTCTATTCAATATATTATACCTCGCGCCTCGCACACCACGTTGATTACTCGATTCAAGCTAGGAGCATCCGTACCATCTCCGCTCCTAGTGTACTTATTGTTTGTAGAGAAAATTTCGCGTATGTGACGCATCCAAGAAAACTGGGATGTAACTTTGAGTAAATAAATGTACATAATATATAACTGAATTTTCCACTCCACATCTGTCCAAACGAAACCTCCTGCTGTTGAAGTTTTAGCGGGAACTCGAACACAAAAGGAAGTAAAGAGTTGGCCAGTTTTCCTTAAAAATTACTCTGGGTACCTGTTTGAGCAAAAGGGGAAGGTAAAAGAATGAGAGGAAAAAAGGGAATTCTTGGTGAAAAGAAAAGGCATTACATCCTTTCAAGTTTATGACATCCGTTCCATTATGAGGTTCAAATTATGGGTACGACCAGTAATTTTCACTGCTGTAGTCCTCACAGGCACATAAATCTTTTTATTCTTTGGAGAGATCGCCTCTTCTTCATTCTTCCTCTTGTTTTCTTTAGCGACCTAAGCCTCATGTGAAGTTGTTTAGAAAGCAATTTCTTCTTTTAGCGCTTTACCAGCTATACTAGAAATATATACATACAATACCACTTCCTGTGTACCCATCTGTGAGGAGCAGACTTGAAGGTATGTTTTAGTTGAGACAAGCAACAACAGCAAGCTTTCTCCGCATCAAAATAATATATAGGTATGTAGAGAAAGCATTTCATAGTGCACTATAGCTCTTCAAACAGTCCACTGTTCATATTATTTTGCTTTGTTGTTCCATGTTTACTTTCAACGCTAGACAGAAGGAAGAAAGGAGTCTCATCATCACCTTTTGTATTTCTTGTGCACACTTTGCCCCTGTCTTGGTCTCTATCTGTCTCCTAGACTTCCTGCCAACGCAGTTTTGGTCAGGTTCCATCCTATACGCAAAAATATACGTTTATATTGTGTATGTATAGTATGCTCATGATACATTTTTTTCACTCTTGTGCTCGTCCACCATGTAGTCGGTGGTCTTTTGCTAGCCACAAGTATATAAACCTAAAAATATAACCTTTCACTTGTACAACCTTTTCCCTTTAGACACTCGTGCAAACTCTAGAAAAAAGATTCTACGCTAGAATCACTAGGATCTACATAAGATTTCAGGAGTGACATGTAGTGAACCTAGGAAAATTGTGGAAAGAGTCTTTCCTCTCTCACAAAAAAATGCTCTCGGTTCGATTCTTTCAGACTGCGTGCTGGTGAGAACGAGTTTGTATGACTGCATGTGTTGTCTTTCCAGTTGCCACTTGCTTACCAGCAATCATCATTATGCCCGTCATCTTGAGCCATTATTATCAGCCAGTGTGGTCTCCACCGGAAAATATATATCAGAATTTCCTCTGCAATAAATACAACTCTGTACGGATATTTTTGTACACATGTGACCGACGAATTGCTACCGGTAGAAAACATTCTTTGCCAGTGTCACGTTGTTCCTTCCAAGGTATGAGATATATTGCTTCAGGTGACACCAAAGTGTGTGTACTTTTGTTGTATCCTTTCTAAAAACTCTGGTCGAATCTGGGTCGAATATACCTAATAAGTCTTCCTGTTGTGTATCTCACTATGAAATACGTGAATGCAAGTAGCGTACTGTAAAAACCCATCGTGCCATGTGCAAGAATTTCTAAGGAAATCTTTCCAGGCTAGCGTAACACCTTAACCCGTGTGGTGAAGTGAAGAAAAGCTTGTTGATCTGCTCTTGTTCTGTCAACCACGAGCTATTTACTAAGGTTTCACAGATTATAAATCTTACGTAATCGTGTATGGCTTCACGGAATTTAGGAAAGAATTTCGGGGTGGAATGAATGAAAGAGTGTTGTTGCGTGACAGGTATAGGTGTTTCTTGAACACATTACCTGTAGATATGAGACTACAGGGGCCGGGCGTGACTACAGTTTTGCTTTTGCACGTACTTTCGACCTTAGCCTTATATGCATTGATTGGTAGAATTGCAAACTTAAGCTTTTTTAAAACAAACTTTACGAGGGAATTGTAGCACAAACGTGGGAAGTTGCATCCGAATGAAGAAAGTAACGAACAAAAGCGCTATGCATTCTTCATCCGAACGAATATGAATTTTTTCTGTGATACTGTATCAAACTCGAGACGCACCCCGTGTCTCACGTTGAACACCACGAAAAATTCTCATCTTTCCCTTTTACTTAATAAAACATTCGGAAGAAGAATGAAATGTCAGAGGGAGAGGGGAAAAAGCAGATGATGTAGGGACTAAGGACGAAGTCATCAAGGCTTGGAAAATATAGTTGTAAAATTTCCTCATTTTCCATCTCGAAAAGGCCTTTGAGTTGGGTGTACAGCATAACACAATGCAATATTTTGATGATGCACTGTATCACAACCTATTCTTTATAATATCCTCCTCTTGAGAAGCTCTATTTCATGCATGCTTGCTAGTCCCATTGTAGTAGAGAAGAACATAGTATACCCTCTATTATTATCACTATACACAATCATCATCATCATTACTTCAAGTAGAAAAGAATACGGTTGAAAAATGTTGCTCATTAAAATGAAATTTGTGAAGCATACTCCCAGCAAAAAAAATTGTAATTCTTATGCACACACTTTAAAAAAAAATACATACATAAATTCCCAAAATTCTTCTTAGCCGGCGCGGCGAACCAAGTGAGGAGAAGAGGCGTTCATTAAACGCTCTCTGACAATAGAAGGGAGAGAGTGACGAAGAAAGTCAACATATTTTTCCCGGGGTGGAGAATTTCCAAACACGAGAGAAAACACGTTTCTGCCCTTGTAAATGAGGTTGATAATATGCATGACTAAGGAATGCTAATCACAATATGGAAACACAAGCAAATGCTCGACGTCACAGGCATTCTTTCGTTTTTTCATACCTCATTATTTTCCCATTTCGGGACAATTTCCACAACTAATGCTGAAATGCATGGGGAAAAAATGCAGCAGCTTAGAGACGATGTGAGAACCGAAGGGGATATATTTTTTCGGAGAAGTAGGGATGAAAACAAAATCCGACATAATAACGTGAGAGTGTTTGTGGCAGTTGCAATGTGCAACATGTCACTAGTTTTTCATCAAAAAGACCCTGCAAGACCTTCTGCGAGGTGCACTCGCGAGCTGCATATTTTTCTGGTGGAAAGGAAGATTATGATTGATATGAGAAGACTCCAAGCAAACCCTCTCGGTGGGGCTCACTCCCAACAAACTCTTCGTTTTCGTAATAATAATCTCGAGAAGCGTGCATTTTCAAAGACAAATGTCATATGATTTACTACTTTTCATCCGTCATGGCTAAGCACGGTGGAGTTAAATCACAGACGGGAGTTTTTTGAGGAGAGGGGTTTTTATCCAGACCTTGGTGTTATTTCCGTGAGGATGTCATGATTCCGGGAAATACCCAACTGCTACATGATTTAGAGCAAGTTTATCAACTCTTTTTGGAAATCCTTTCCCAGCTTTACTAGACCCATATTCTTGTTTTACTGGAAGTTGGGATTAGTTTGAGAATTATCAACAATATCCGCAAATACTACATATTTCACTAAAGCCCAACTGTATCGCGATGAGCTGAGGGAAAGTAATGTTATACACATTCTAATTACTGTTTACTAATAATTTCTCTGAATGCTTTAATGAGTCAGTCCCTAATGTTGTTACTGGAGAAAAGACACAAAAAGTACTAGGAAGCGTATGAGCGAGGTCACTTAAATGGAGCTAGTTTGCTACATGACTATGCGACCATCCTCACAAATTATACACTTATCCGTGTAACTGTACCAATTACATGTGACCTATAGAACATCTTGGATATAGGATATTCCTAGAAATTATAATTACCCATAACGAGTCTGCTCTTATACGACGGAATAAAAAAGACAAGTTCTAGGAAACCATTCTCTATAAACCAGGACCATTACCAGCGAAGATGGCTAACTGGAAGAATGTTTTCCCTTCATGCTTAAAGCCAAATCCACAATCCTATTTCAATATTAACTTGACATTTAAAATTTTGAGAGCGATATAATTGCTCCTCTCAACAAAAGATTTTCCACAAGCTAATAAGGTGTTTTCGCAGAATAAAATAATTGCATAAAATGCAACAATCAGTTTACACACACAGCGTAGTTGTAACATCATCACCCATTTCAACTTTTCCCCTTATAACATCAAAAACTAGCGCCGTCTTATATTATACTTATTATCTCAGCAGTGAGCGGAAAGACTTGCCAAACATCATTTCCATCAACACAACTCAACTCTGTGAAACAGTAGTAATAATAATGATAATGACAGTAATAACAGCATTACTCATTACCACCATATTCTCCTCCCGTCAACTATTCTTCTCTGAGGAAGGAACGAAAAGGGGAAATAATGATAACAACACTAATAACGGCTGTCACTGCAACCTCTAACTTTTCTAAAGACGTAAAGGCAACCCTGCTTGAAAACAGAGAGAATAAAAAATGCTTGGAATTCTTCTCGTCCTCTTGTTTTTTTCTTCCTCTCCTTCCTCCACGTACAAACTTATAATATCTCCTTACAATATTGTGAGTGTGTGGTACTCCTTTCATTGCTTATTCTTGGGGTGATGTTGTTTTTG
This sequence comes from Sinodicranocentrus sp. ZH6, assembly GCA_027743935.1. Lineage (NCBI taxonomy): Eukaryota > Metazoa > Arthropoda > Collembola > Entomobryomorpha > Entomobryidae > Sinodicranocentrus > Sinodicranocentrus sp. ZH6. The sequence goes on from JAHZNA010004302.1 coordinate 10,490, forward strand.
CGGGGATGCCATGTTCCATCATCATCATCAGTTATAATTTTTTTTCTCGGAGAGGAAAAGATTCTCTGCTTTTGTTTTGTTCGTAAATCTCCTCTCCTTCTCTACGCATAGAGAACACTGGGAGAATCTTGTATAGCGTCTTCTGGGCCCTCTCAAAAAAATCTGCCTTCTTGTGTTTCCTCTCCTCAAATTAAGACAACCCGGAGTTGTATTACAATAGGAGGAGAAGTGTATAGTTGCATAAGTATGTTTAAATGGTCCCTCAATAATAATACACGTAATAGGGATGTATATATAGTCACGAAAATTGTGTTCATCATATCAGATTATATGAGGGGGAAAAGTAAATTGTAAGAGTTCTAATGTATATAGTGCATATTCGTTTCCTGAGGGTGCACTGTGCGTAAGTAATATGCGTTTGTATATCAACGGTAATGTATGATGAGGACGATGTTGCATGCATGTGTATACAACACTATGGTTTTTCTTACTTTCTTACAACACAAACCAGATTGCCATTCTTCACTGACAAAAGGCTTCACGATAATGAGATAATGTTTCTCTTTCCTTTCACTTCAACTTTCCTTTCTTGTGACGGCAAGCCTCAAAATTTTTGTTGTTCTGCCAGTTCCCTTCTCTATCATGTTAGAATTTCGTAACTTGACTTTCTCTCGTTTTCCAGTGAAACAAGCCAACATCAAAATGCAAACTTGGCTGTTTTGCTGAGACAGTTAAGGCTTAGTAATTGTAGTTACGAGTATTAAGGATAGAATGCCAATGTTAAGAAAGTTTGAGTCAAGACTTGAAATGGAATGTTTGGGTAAAAAGTCAAAACATAAAGGATAATGAAATTTTCCCTGGCTATAATTAAAGAAGATAATGCATGTATCCCATTTCTTGTTACGGTACTATGCATTGCTCTATGAGTTTACTGCAATTTGAATCCAAAAAATGACCAAGCTGGACAGATTCCAGTAACTAATTATAACCCTGCAATGCAGGAAGGAAAGAGCAAGTATTTTCTGTTGAAAATCACAGCACGGGTCAACATTCGGAATTTGATTTAAAGTCGTATATTAATTTTATGTGGAAGGCAGCATCAATGTCAAATTCTTTTCAAAAAGTTATCAACATTCAAGAAACTTCCGGAACTCTAATGCAGCGCTAACTTTCTTGGGAGTATTTCTATCTAATATCAATACAACGTAGAAGCGTAAGTGATGTATATGCGTACTTTTGAGAAGATGTCGGTTTGACTTTTCCTGAGATGCGTTTCATATTAAGGAATTTAAGCACATTTCCCTTTGGTTCCCCTTCCTTCTTCACTCAGCAAAGGGATTAATCAATCTTCATTATTGTAGAAAGTTTTCCTACTTTTCCCCATTCCGTTTCCTTGCTTTCCCCACTTGTACTTTACACACTACAAACACTAACATTACCTACGATCCACCATACTACGTTGTAGTGCCGGAAGCTGGTTTACTTTTTGGATTTCAGTGGGGAAAATGCGCGATTGGGAACTAATAGGTAATATGATATTATGCTCCATGATGAAACCATCTTTTGTTAAAGATCAAGTCAAATTGCATGGTTGTTAGTGTTTTCCTATAGGTTTGAAAGGAATCAGCTCATTATTAAGCTTGTATATAATTCTAACAATGGTTGCTGACGTGGGCATCTTATCCTCGACCTAAATTTATTTTATAATTATCGACAAGTCAACAAGGCCACTGTGGACGTAGCGTCTGTGTTAAAAATGTAGATTAATTAATTCGTAAACAACTTTGAATGTAAACGCCTACATTGAAAAATACGCAAGTGTATTGAGTTGAGTGTTAAGCCCACAGAAGTTGGAATCACGGGAAGTCGAAGTTATAAATACAAGTTTATGTAAAGAAATTTCAAAAAAGAATCCAACATCTAATTAAATTTGTGGTAGTCTGATTAGGCATAGTTGATTATATCTACTTTTCAAAGTATGATGAAAATGACAGGCTGGTTTTTTCCAACTCACATTCATGACATTCTTAGCGAAATTCGATTTAACCTCAAGGAATGAAAAAAAGAAGGTCGGAGTGTAATTTGAATACTAATGATTGTATATGATTTACCAATTCCATAATTATACTCTCGTTAACGAATTCTCTCTCAGGAAATTTCCTTTATTACCTAGATTCTTTTTTCCCTTGATTTCCAAAATTCAGAGTGACCTAGTTTCTTCAAGCGTATATTTGGTAGATATTCTTTTACAATGTTTAAGCCGTGATTTACATTTCCAACGAAAGCACACCAAGTGAATAGGGAATCCCTAGTTTTTTTTTCCTTTTTCAGAGTTGCCACAGGTTCTATGATATTTCTTTCACATTTCATGAATTTGCATATGAGATATGTTTGCCTAAAAAGAATAATGGACGCATGTAAATAACTCATTTATTCAAAACATTTTTTTAGCCTCTTGTCTACTCCGTGAGAGTCTTTCTCCTTATGAAATATTGATTCAGCACACATACCACCTCGCACTCATCTATTTTCTCCTTTTTATATTTAAAAATGAGCATTTCCTCTGAAGCCTCATCATTTCTTGGTGAAAAGAGAAAGCTTAAAGTCCACAGAAAGAATAAAAATTTCACTGATTTGAAAGAGGAAAAGAAAAAGCCACGGGTCTTTTATTATCTCACAGTGAGGGTGCTTGTTAGCATGTGCATATGGCAGAGCACAGAGAGAGCTCCCTTTTCTGTTAAGTATGCAAACACGAGGGAACGGATCTGCGCTGGAAATCAGACACTTTTTAGAATGTTTGTGGCATTCGAAAATTGTAGAAGGGAGAGGAAGATTTTACTTTTCTTTTTTTAACCATATGTGAAAGATTTCTCTGAGAAGAATGATTGTGCTCGAGATGGTACTCGAGGAGCGTGGGAAAATGTTGACAGTGAAAGCTCTCAAGACATCTTCGGTTCTTTCTTTTCCACAGCCAATTTGAATAATGAAGGGGTTATGAATGATTCATATGTGTGCCGTCAGGATCATTATGAGCTTTTCGGAGACTGAATGTATTTTCCTGTTTAGAATCTAACCTTAGACTCATAAATATATATATATATATATATATATATATATATATTATTAATACTATTTCGGTATATTTCGGTATTATCATCCTTTCGTCTTCTTATAGTAAAAGATGCGTATAATATGAACATGGACATTTGCATTTTCCTTTAATCTGTCTGCTACACATACGATACTATAGTTTTCTTCCCTTTGCTCATCCCTCCTCATGCAAGTCGATTCTTGGCGATTGGCTTTGAGGTGGAAATTCTGCTCTTGGAAAGTATTTCATTAACATAGGGGTGCCTCTTTGATGCATTAATCATTAGTCGTAACGTGTATTATGCACATATGTGAAGGTAATTCTCAGACAGATTGATAAAATAACAGCGTTTGAATGAGATTCTATGAAATGAGAAAATAAACAAGAAACCACAACCACTTTCACAGCAACTGATTAACTTTAAT
>JAHZNA010004303.1:0-20608 GCA_027743935.1 Sinodicranocentrus sp. ZH6
CTTTGCTTATAAAAGAATTAAGAGTTCAGCATACGCTCAAGTATTTAAGTTATTCATCAAGAAAAACTTTTCAAGAAACAAAACCTCGGTACTTATGTTAGCTCTTGAGCTTGCAATGAAAATTCTTTTATGAAAAATAAGAGGTTGCAAAATGATCTACCCTGCTTATAAAGTTCAAATATTACACAATTATACTTCTCCACCAACGTCCTCTATATCACTGAATATAAGTTATTTACTAATGTAGTTTGCTCTAAGATACCGGTAGAGGACTTCAATATTTTAAAGAAATTCCAGCACAAAAATCTTTGGAGCGGGGAGGGTCGGAGGGCAGTGATATATTCGGACGTTGGTGTATCGTATAATTACGATCAAATCTCGATCTGCTACGCAGATCTCGTTTAATCTTCAATTATAATGCGCAGTGCGTAGTGCTTACAAAGCCTGAAAAATTTATATTAACAAACGTGGATGGAATTCAAAATTAAGAGCCATCTTTCTAGATTAAGAGCTTTTACAGTATTACCTCACTGTTTGAACAGGCTCCAAATTGCTTTTGTTTCAATCTCTGCTTTTTAAGAATATGTTTATCACATAAGATATGTAAGCATGTAAAACCCCATACTCGCCACTCCAGAAGTATTTGTGTTGGCTTCTTGAAGAAGGTATAGAGGGTGCAATGGGTCCGTATTCCCTCGTTCTATCTTATTATTCATTTCAATTTATTCCATTATTCCATTTACCCCCAGTACTGTTGCAAGTGTTCTTCAGTTTTTACCGTCGATGCTGTTAGTACATGGCTTTAAGGATAAGAAATAAAGATGAATTAGAGTAAATCAAACATAAAACATGCGTTGTTATGAAGGTATAATGGATTATTATTGATGAGTATTGATAATAGTGTTAGTTGACAGTTGGTTATCTGGTATGGAAGCTTTTGGTCCTTGTTGAACTTCTAGGCCATCTGGTGGGTTGAGTATTACGTGCATGTAGTTAGTCCATGAATGGCGTGCATTCACGCTTCTAGTCTTTCTTCGATTCTGGAACCAGACCTGTACTTGTCGGTACTGAAGGCCTAGTTCACGGGCATATTGGGCGACGGTTATTCGGCAATGGATAAGATTTTCATGGTAACAGTCAACAAGTTGGACATTCTGGAATCCTGGGTATACGGTATGACGACGTCGGGGTGAATCCCTGGGGCGTTTTGCTGGCGTAATTCCTGCTATTACCATGTCTTCTTGATTCGGGAAGTGTTCATTGATAATGCGAGTTCGAAGATTGAGTAAATGCGCTAAATTCCATTTTTGCGTATTAGTCGGGTGAGAATGGAACTGGAAAATCAATTTTAAGATTTTCTCTCTTATTCCACTGCAAGGGGAAGTTTGACCGATTTCTAGACGAAGGTATTCGTGTTGGGGTTCAGCAATCTGACGATTAGGTACGATGTCATCATGGAACTGATTTGACATCCGTTCGGAATTAGTAACTTGTTGATGCAAAGGTATTATTGGTATCAAGGTAGGGACTGTGTGTATAAACGTCTGATTTAACTTCGGGTTAGCCATCTTCGATAAATCTGCGAAAAATGTTACTGGGAGCTTCTTGTGGGGACTCGAGGGTCTCAGGAGGCGTTCCATGGATTTTTCTTTCCTTAAACAAAGTTGTAATGTCTGGAAAATTACAAGACAGTACATGATTCAAATCAACGATGCCATCAATCGTGGGATTGGGATGATTGTGGAAGTATTCTTTTAAAGTAATCGCCACGTGATACGACCAGTTGAGTCGAAAGTATGCACTAAACTTTGATAGCTACGTTTATTTTTAAACCAGGTTTTGATTTGATAAAGAGTTTTGTTCGTGATTTCTTCGAATTGAGAAAGCTTCTGGTTATTAGGGTATGGAAAAAGTAAGTACCAATTGTTCTATTGTTCTATTACTTCATTAGAGAACTTTGTGGGCATATTTTTACTAACTCTAGGTTAAGTTATTAGGCTTTAAGTTATTATTATCTTATTTAGTCTCCCTACATAGTAAGAGTGCTTTAGTTAATGATCTGACTAGATACGGTATTGAAGACCTTGTCTGTAATTACGAAGTAGCATTTAATTATAATATCGACGTCTAGCTTAATGATGCCTGACAGAAAGTTGAGTTGGTCATGCTGACCGTGATAGATGACTACATCATTGCTCGATGAACCATCTACTAATTAAACATTCTGACTATTGTAATCAGAGGACCTAGCATACCATCTTTGAAAAACTTTGTTGGCACAAGCACCTCGAAATCTTTTTGTCCCAAAGCTAACAGTATTTGGTGTGCGACATCTTGGCAGAGGTTGCAGAGGAATAGCATGACGAGTGCTGGTACGTTTGAAGCGAACTTCATATGCTTCCATAACATTTTGAATGTTGGCACATCTACTTCACGACGTAGTATGCAGTAACTTTAGACACTGCAACAATGTCAACGTAATCCCTATTCTCTTTCCGTTTTTTTCCTTTGTTGCCTCCAGGGATTTGACCAAATTCGATCTTATGCTTTCCAGTCCAGCCACGACTCCGCTTGTTCGCTGCAAAAGCTCAGAGACTCAAGAATAGACATAATGTCTAACATGAGGTATGTCGTTACTATAAATTCACCGTTCATGATGAGACTTGGAACTCCTGTCGCCTTTGCTCGAGTTTCCTCGCCTTGAAAGACATTGACGTAAAAACGTACTGGTTTACCAAGACGGCTTGGAATATTGTGATGTTTTATATTTTATATGCGATGATGAATATGGAATTCTAAAAGAAGGTTTCAAATGCTATGTATTATATTATACTTTGAAAATATTAAAGTATTTTGTATAAATAACTTTCCGTGTTTATAAGCATAAATATTTTCATGAATGACAAAGTATTGGCATATTTTTATTTGCACTTCAGTAAAACGACTACACAAAAGATGCAAAATCATCTTACCCAGAGGTACCTTTGGTCCAGGGAAAAACACTTTTAAGGACATGTGTAAATGTAAATGTATTCATGTCATATTTACCCAATCACACCAGTTTCAAATTGTTTGCAGCCTTCCGTTTAGTCTGCTTCGTTTCTGCCTCTTTTCTTTTCAGTTCTATATGAAAATCGCGATTCTGCTTTAATACAGCTTCCTCAAACAAAGCCTACAGGAAATAATAAAATAATTTACTTTGTATTTATAAGTATATTGAAGATGCACATGTTTAGTTTTAAAATACCACCAGTATTTAAAATTGGCATTTAGACAATTATAGTTAACATACTTAAGCACAGTTTTCACTTAAAAAGCTGTGGCCCTCTAGCCTCATCCTCACTATCAGTGATGTCAGTAGACGTAGATTTGTCCATCATTCTATGGTTTTTTTTGGAGGTATCTTGTAGATCTGTTTTCCTTTCACTCTTTACTTGATCACTTTTCTTCTTTACTTCAACATTCTCCAACTTGGAATTGGCAAGCTCAATTTTGCTTGCTGCCTTCAAGACGGACATTTTGCTTTAAGGTTTGAATTTAATCAGTTTTAATTTTCCAGATGAATATGTGTCCTAATTGAGCACAGAGGAAAGACAAAATGGAGTATCTGAAATTCTAAGGTGTGACATGAACAATGCCTACAAGAGTTAAGTCTGCATGCACTATCAGTATATACCTCATCAGTATATAAAACGTTCGCCGTTTTATTTCTGACTTGTGATTTCTTTTATACCACAAGTAAATTGGTTAATCAAGTTCCATAAATAACATGTATGAAAGGATCATAAAGAATAGAATACGTAAAAGTATTTAAGAATAATTTAGATTGATTGATTGATTGATTGATTTAGAATAATTGAGGTGGATTTAACATAGGTAGTTGCATTTCCTAATTAGACCTATGTGACAGTTTATCTTAAGGAAATTATAAAGGTTTATTTGATTATCCTCGTGAGGGATTTTGTCTCTGCATGTACCTAATTTATATGTAAGTATGTAAAGGAGTTTTAGCTAATTTCACTTAACTCATGTAACTGTGTACTTAACAAATGGGATAGTTAGTACTATCGCGTACTGAAAGGAATACTGGAGGTCTGATGATTGAATTTTGAGTTGTCGAATTCTTCTTCTAGACTTGGTTTGTTGCTGACTTCGTTTTCAAGACTTTACACGCCTTTTCTAATTTTGCGAGAGGGGATAACTTATTTTTCTTTCTTAGGGAATTCAGGATTTTCGTCTGGATTTACTACTTGGTGGTGTAGGTGGTAAAGAACTACGTAGGACCGATATTTCGTAAAGATTTGTAGTGGATTTGGATTTTTATTTCTTTGTTCTTTTTCTTTTAGAACTATTTCTTTCAGTAGAGATGACGGAAATAGGTATTAAATTGGGAAGAGCTGGTTTATTTGGTGTAGATAGGGGTTGAGTACATGATTTGACGACCACTGGATGAGCGATAAGGTTTCAAAATTATCAGGGACGTTGGCTAACAGTTCATGATGTGAAGTACGGCTAAATACAGATCTTTTGTAATTCAGAGATTTTCATGTTTCGGATCAATACTTGATCGTTCTGGCAAGAATTTTCTTAAGGAGTTTGAATGATGCTTGCTAGCTGGTCGTCTGTCGTTGAATTTTTAACTTCATTTTCATATTGGAGGGTTATTGTAGGGTGTCAAGAAAATTAGCAAGGGATTCATTAGAATTGGTTTATCTGGCTTAAACTTATGAAGAATCGTATATTGGAACATATGCACTTTTGGTGCGATACGTTTGCGAAAAGAAAATGCAGTTTGCATCGCATAATCTACGAGGTTATAACCAACTTTATGATACCGGACATAAACGACGGTTGGTTGTTAAACCAGTGTAGATTTAAATGGTTTGGTTAGTATCTTCTACAATACGAATTCGGGTAATACCATCAGTGCAGATGGTTAGCGTTTTATTACGGGCATCACCAAATAATTTAATGGGAATTGATTGTTTACATAGTCGTTTTTCCCTCATTTAAAATAGAAAGTTCTTTTAGGTCAGATAATTTTGCTAACTTCTTTGCTAATTATACGAGTCATGGGTCTTCCCAAATCATGTATAAGTGGGAGGAGGGTAGGTTTTTTCAATTATAGGGGGGTCAGGTAAGGGTTTGTCTTTCAAGTCAACGTCTGTAGCATAGTCAAATTACGAGCATTAAGCCAATCGATTTCGTCCTCCCTCTCATAATGTTTCTTCATTCTTGACACGGGGTAGATATCTTCTTTAGGAATTAACTTTTTAGTCTATACTAATATTTTAACTTTACAATTTACTTGAGAAACCTTTTGAATGACCTCATAGGGTCAACACTGTTTAAACAATAACCGTTCTGTTTTTTGTCAATAGTCGTAGCTGCCTTTTTTGCTATTCGGCAGTTTATTGAACAGCTAACTCTCTTGCTTCATGCAACCTTTGGGCTTGCTCGTTACGTTCTACTTGTTCAGTGGGAAGCAGAGCTTAGTCGAGCGGAAGTTTGACATTAGTCACATGTACATTTAGTTTTTCTGTGACCTTCATCTAGGTTACTGCAAAATACCTTTCTTCACTCTTTCATATTCTCCGTTTTCGGAATGTGAAATGGCGTTGTTGTATAGCACGACTATTGCGACCTTGACGGCTTATGTCCTTACTCATGTCAGCAAATTCATGTTAATACGCCATTTTATACAGAATTGCCCAGTTACTTTATTTCGATAATCAACATGCCAAATGAAACGCTTTTACATTGTCATAATGTTTCAAAACCTATTTATAAAGTTGGAAAAATCGGTACCACCGTAATACCCCTGGGGTGTGGATGTAAAATCCTTTTGCCGAATAGAAGCCCTATCGCGCCTTCTTTTCTTTGTTATAAATATAACGTTCCCTTGCCCAACTATTATCAGGTCATACCCCTCGTCATCACGAACATTTCTAATTCCTCTTTGGTGTTGGCGGAGGAGTCAGCTAACATGTTTATTAACGTTTTTACTTTTGATTCCTTGAATGGAGTATGTCTTTCAGATTCAGATTTGGCCTTATTTAATAGTAGTGCAAATTTAAATGTTGCTAATCTGTCCTTTGTGGATCATATTAACCAGGATCATAGCTTTTACTGACTTTACTTTGAGTACATATGGTCCTTACTAAATTCTATTCTCATAATAATTCTATGGTGCGAAGTCTTTAAGTTAAATTACGGAAGATTACCAAATGTAGCCGCACCAGCTGGCTTCTACATGCCTCAACCCGTGCATGGCTAGGTTGACCATCAATTGACTGCTCATCAACTTAAAATCTTTCTTGGATTATTGGCTGGTTTTAACATATTTTTAATATTATTCTTTTGCATTCTAATATTATGTTACTGTAAACAGAGATATTACCCTAATCGAGCAAGACGACGGTTACGAGTTCAATGTATACAGGATGGTAAACCTACGCTACCTGACGAACGAGCTGAGTCTCCCCCGTATTGCACTCGTAATATAAGAGAGGATGCTGGATTATATCCACCATTAAATCCTCTGATGATTCCGGTTAGATCCGGATATGACTCGAAACCTGATTATACCTTAAAAATATTCAAGTATGAATTCTGAAACGTTCTGATTCGCATGAAATAATAAATACTGATCTTGACTATTATATGTTTAATCATGATTTCCTAAAGGGAATGCCTGATTCAACATTTAATCCCGATTATGACGCCAAACTATGCTAGCCTTAGTACGTGTGCCACTTACCGATACTGTCTTATACTCTAGAAGTGTAATCACTACTGTCCCAGATGGACAGGCACACGTATCGTAGCTTAACTACCTACACTAATTAGGTATTTTTAATTACCTATATACTTTACCTAAGTAAAGGAATGAAATAGAATATTAAACAAGAGATAAAATAACTATAATTACTATCAAGCTCTATTGAAAACCTGTGTGGATTTATTATTGTTTTGATTGATGCCCGAATGCTGTATTTTAGTCCCTAATTAAGTTACAATTATAATTTCATATATTCTTGTAATGAGTTAATTATCAGTGCATACGTTATACACATCAGTTATTATTAACTATAATAAGGGTATTATGAAGGATCGTTAAAATTTATAATTAATTATTGTTTCTCAATAGTCATTGGATTTTCTGATATTAAAAATCCTATATTTCATTTATTCTTATTATCATAAAACTCGTCAGAATTAGGTTTAAATGTATCTTTATTGAAATGACCAATTAATGTAGCATGTCCTTCAGTTATCAAAAAAAAACTATTATTATTAGAGTAAATTTTCCTACAACTTGATCGAACGTAATAATTTCATAAAATAACAAAATATCATACCCCACTTTAAATAGCGTCTTCTCGATTTGCTGCATCATCAGTGGAAAATAACCAACTGGTGTGAAAATTGCAATTCGGCACCAAAAACCTTAAATCGTCCTTAAAAATCCTAATATTTATCGCCTTGTCCTCTTTTCCTTGTAACTGACTGTACTGCATATATGTAAAGATGATTTTTTCAATCTTGTAAGTCATGTATTGGATAATGTATGTTAAGTTAGTAGATAAGAACTTGTAAGTACGTGAATGATAATGGTATATCACTCTAGCATAATGTATACTCATAGCTATTACTCCATAAACATGTGATGAAAACATTAAGATTGAATGTGCTCTATCCATTCTTTGTTTTAACTTTTTTGCTTTTTAGTACACTATTTACAAACTTGTTACTTTTTCTAATTTGTTCGTACACATGGTAGTTCACATACCTCTAATATTTATTATGTAAACATTATTTGAATGCGACGGATGTATCGAGCACAATATTTCTTGTTGCTCTGGTGTGTTATAATAGAGCTACTGTGAACCTACTTATATAGTATATATGTATGGAGTATATCTCCAGTATACGATGGATGGTGGTGGTGGTAGTGGCTGGCTCTCCAGCCTTCTCCTTTATAAATAAAATCTCTCCTTTTCTCACTTCTACCGTAGCGTGTGTATAAGCGTTCATTATTTTACCATAAATAATATAACTCATACGCTCCCCTGACAAATGACAAACTTGGATGGAATTCAAAATTTAGCCAAATTATAAAATCCAGAAATTCCAGTCGTTGAATTTTGCAAAAATTAGGAGAGTATATGAACTAAAGCTACCATTTGTTACTTCGTGAATTAAAATCAATTGAACTAGAATGTCCACCAGCTGTCGAACAAAATTTCACGTTGTTGTTATTTGCTTGAAATTTACTTGTTGACTGTAAAAAATTACGACATGGTGGAGAAAAACTTATACTTGACCTCGTCTTATTACATGGAGATGATCTGTCCGTTAAGTATTTACACATCTGTCGTCAAATTGATACCAAATGCATTTTTGGGACTACTACACGATGGCACGAATATAACCGTGTTACGTGAATAGTAGATGTTTGATTAAAGGCTTAATTTCTTCGGTCGCTTTTTAAAAACTAATTAGTCAGTCAACAATTATAAAGTCGATAATACTTGAGCTACTAATTTTATTTAATTTGATTAATTCAAAGTGTGACATTGAAGTTAGTGCCGAATGTCTCGAGTCTTGAAACGATTTACACGCAATTTATTTAGTATTTCTGAAACTAAGTGTACACAATACTTCCGACTTCAAAAAACAACCAAAGGGACGTAGCATAAAAGTATGAAACCCAACTCGAAAGCTTCGAACGAACGAACGAATTGAGAAAATCTTTATTTATTCTTAACACAATTTATTGCAATGTTTTCAAATTTATGTGTTTGTACTTGTTTTACAACAAGCAACATCAAGTATGGTTGTCCTGCTGTGCAAATGATGATGGAAAAAAGTAATTGAAAGCTAGAAAGCCATCTTTCTAGATTAAGAGCTCCTACAGTATTTGCTCACTGTTTGAACAGGCTCCAGATTACTTTTGTTTCAAGCACTGCTTTCTTAGATGTATCTTTATTGCATAAGATATGTAAGCATGTTAAACTCCATACTCTCCACTCAAGAAGTATTTGTGTTGGTTTCTTGAAGAATCATCGCCTAGAATAGGTACTTGTCATTCTGGGACTGTAGACATTCGTTCCAATACTTCCTCATATTGGTTGATTCCACTGGGATTTATTTGCTCAGTTTGCTAAACATCTGTGAAACTGGATAGTCTTGCATGTCTGACATTGTTGTTGTCATTTTGTTGGACCTCGGGTGGACTTGTCACGATGCTGTTGGTGGATAATTGTCTACCCATTGATATGGATGAACTTCTGGCTTTACTTCTGTCGGATCCACATGCACTTTGGTTTGCCCTTGGGTGTTGATGTGTACATTCGGAGGCAGCGTTTGGACTGTCTGATGAGAGGTTGACGGTCTCGACAGGTTGGAAGGGTTCGGTTACCTGGGATTCGAGGGTTGGAGATACCGTTCCATTAAACTGGCTGAGGTTATACAACCAAAATGCTAAATTGAATCTTATGCACAAACCTCCGCAAATTTCTTTCAGGATGAGTGGCTTGAAGTTGGCGTTGATGGAATTCTTCCGATCGGTTGATTTGGGTTAGTGAAAGGTCTATGCTTACAAGTCGTCGTGGTCTACTTGACCTGGCTCTTCGGCGTCGAAAATTTATAAACCAACTATTTACGAAACCCTCAGTTCTACCTAATGTTCAGTTCTAGTATTTTTCTTTAGGTAAGCGCGTATTTTTGACCAGTGAACCAACTGTTTTTCCATACTCATGTAACTTGTCAATGATAGTACACAAGGAGGGTGGAATAAAACCGATTGTGGAACATAACTATTATCAACATTATCGGGGCTCATGATCAACATATGCATAGTGACAGCTTGGTCAATTACGTTACCATTTACTGTTTACTTATGAATGAAAGATGAACATCTGCTAAGTTTTCTTAGTTTTTGCTTACTTAAGTTTGTTTAAAAATTTAGCAACAAGCGGCTATACATTATATTTTGACCTCTTAAGATTATGTATGGAACTGCTTCAGTTCTTTTTTCATGGTGTTAATATCAAAATTCTCTTTACTACTCAAATCTTGTTTTAGTATGAATGACTTTTTCATTTCATGACACATTTTTTCATCTCTTAACTTGCTTGGTAAAAAGATGTTTTTAAAAAACGCATGTGAGGAAAAAGTGAAATCAACACTCTAATTATCTAATCTTTTGGTGAGATTGCTGAAAAAATGTATAATTTTGCCACCATTTTTAGGCAGGAATACAATGACTTGTATTCTTCTATTCTTAAAGTGTTCAAGAAGTATTAGGGTTTCAACGACAGTGAAAAGATGTTATTACAAAGTTTTTCTGACCAGTTAAATAACAATATGATGTATTGGGAAAAAACGTGAAACTTGATGTACCAAGAATTTTACCTTTAAATGTGGTTAAATGGAAAATCTTACGGTACAGTAGAAGGTGTAAAAATCGATACAGTAGAAGAATTGTTTAATTTCGGAAGGTGAAGTGCGTTACAAGCTACTAAAAATGTTCTAAGTGGTGAAGTGTTAGATGCCCTTTGCCAGTAAGTCCTTGGAAAAACTGATGTTTATCAGTATGATCCATCCATTTCTTTGTCAGGAATTGACTTTCTTAGTGGTGGAATGTTAACTCCATCTTACTTAATAAGCCCCTTGTTGTATATACACTCTAAGAAATTGAGTACAAAAAAAGTACTGATTGGTATATTTTGGTCTGCAACTTGTCTGCATATAGACTCTAACTATGCGGGATCTAATAGTTATCTCTGAGAAGAAAAAAAATTCTGGTTGACGGTACCGAATTTTAACTCGTGTGATTTGTACAATAAAGTGATGGAAATTGCAAACAACAAAACAAAAGCGACTTTTATGTTAATCGTGAGCAGATTTTTATAACTTCATCTTTGGTTAAAGAGTATAAGAGACAATTTACTCATATCGACCAAAAGCCTGGGACTCTGGTTGTACAAGGCAATTCTTATTTTGATGGAAGTGGAAATGGGGGATAAATTGAGCCAGCTTCAAGTAGATTGCTAAAAATACCATTGAACATGAATTATAGCATTTTTGATGCTAGCAATATTGTGGTGTTGAATAAAGGCGAGAGAGAGAACAAGAGAGGAATTGGACTTCAAAAAACGAAATGATTTAATTCATAGGCTTGGCTGTGTATTTATGCAAATTTCACAAGAGTCAGAACGTATTTGTCTGCTAGTTTCCGTAAGATTTAGTATTAATTTGGTAAAAAGTATATAACTTGAATCCATCTTTTCCATTACAAAATTAAAGTTATGAAATTGAATATAGATATAGTTAAATTTAATTAGTCGGATAAAAGACAATTAATTCAGCATAAACATATCAATGGGGTATTTATAGTTCATATATAATACGTGAACAGAATATCACTTCGCGTGCTGAAGCATTTTGTGGTTGCATAAACATATTAAAGTATTGTAAAAATAAGATTTAAAGTGTATTGACATTAATATAACTATATAAACATGTTCCACATGCAGGTCCAACTGAACCTGAAGGCTAACAGCTTGTGAAATATATGAATGATAATGATTGCACAGTTAGATTCCGATATCACACAAGTGTGCGTTAAGTAAAGTTACGTAACTGCAAGTATGATTACTAGAGTTACTGATCGAAAGCTGGAGCTTTTAAAAAATAAATTAAAAACCTCTCAATAGCCATAAAATGTCTGACTTAACTGCAAGTATGTTACGGGCTACATTACATTGCATAACATCATCATAACGTACGTATTTTACACAAGTCTTTTACAAATTTTTCTTTTGAATGATATTTTTCTCATCAACTACCAGATGCCTGCTAAGGTTGAAAAGGCATCTACAAGCAACACCAAAAATGTGACACTGGTTACGTGTATTACCACGCTGTTTATGCTCTTTACACTGTTACTTTTACTTTACCAAGAGTGCCTTGACGTTTTTAAAGGCACCTCTGTTTTTCAAGTGTTCCTTTAATAATGCTAAAAGATTTTTTGCAGGCTCCACAAAAGCCATGAGAATTAACAAAATTCTCTTGATATTGAGAAAAAATTCGAGACACGTTCCAATTCAAGTGTTCTTCATCTTTGTCATGCTTCCTGTCTATTAGACATGGACATATCTTCCCTTTTTTACCCAGCCATACTTCAGTCACAAAAGTTGAGATTACACTCAAGCTGAGTTCCAAGTTAATCACCCCATGTGGAACACGTTCACCTAATCAAAGTAATTTAAAACTGAGAAAAATATATGAAATTAGCCATTTTTATTTTTTTCTCCTTTATCATGTGTGATAACTTTGGATACCTACAATCATCCAAGTACCAGGAACCTGTTCACAAAGCACGAATTCAATAATAAACTTTGTAGGTACTAGCCAAGAATAGGCACATCTTCCTACCAGTTATTTTTTGATAAGCACTAGACAAAGTATCTTTGATAAGGCAAAGCCAGAGCTTTCGACCTTGTATCAGGTAGGAGGTCGCTCCCAGATCATTTGCATCGAAATGTAGAACCCGATGTACCAATAAATAATCCCGATTTATTATGCGTATTTTTAAAATCCGCGTAGTCCAAAGGACTCGAAAAGAAAGTAGAGTATAAATTTCCTACACTCACAAGAGGAAAAACTTAGTCATATTGATACAAAAACTTCCAATTTATCCAGTCTCGAGTATAAACTTCTGTAGATTTTAGAACCGGAGGAAATGAAGGAAAGTTTCTTTGTTCATCATAAAGTTCTAAATGACTGATGCATTTAACTTAAGGTAATTTTAAATTTACCCTATGAGAAATGTCAGGATTATTCCTATAGTTATTTACCATCTTCATACACAATGGTTTACCAGATTTATTGTTCCCAATACCTTTCCATGAAACTTCACTTGATAGCAATTTGTTGGAAACCTTAACATAAAAACTTTTCCTCCCATTTTTCACACATTCATTCATTCTTCATAAATCGCATTCATGCCGAAATCCTCGTCTTCAGGAAACCTAAGCACCATCCTACGAAGCCTTTCACTGCGTCTTAATTCTACAAAAATATTTAAATTAAACTGTAGAGTCACGTTCATATAAAACAACTTCACTAGAGTTTCTAGAGGAATTTATAGGAATTTGGTTTTCTGAACGGAAGGAAGAGATAATTACTTTTTAAAAAAAACCTGGGGTCGAAAGGGTGAACGAGGTTGTTGTTGAGGGGAACTTCGAAAAAGTCACAAAAACCAAAATCAAAGCCATAAAAACTAGTAGTGACAAAAGTTCGATAGCTTTGGACATTACACATTAAAATCATGCTTTATTAAATTTTATAAAAAGTGAAAGAAAAACTAAACCTTACCTAGTCTTGATGCGTCGTATGAAGGACGAATCAGCTTTCCACACAAATTAACATCGTTGCCACATATGACGTCATCAAATCATCGAATTGAATTCCTCTTCTGGTTGACAATCTGTTATGGTGTTATTAACGTCAAACCGAAAATAGCATCCTGGTCGGGAAACATATTCAAAGCAGTCATTCAGAAAGTTTTTTTTGCAGGTGGTGACAGGTAAACAGTTGAGAGGTAAGATACCTTTTTACCGCAGATTTGAGTTATTGTAATATACTCTACATGGGTAAATAAGTACCTGTCCTTCTCATGCTGTATTTAGGCGCTCGGCTTGTAGAATGTACTGTGTCCTTATTTTGAACCTGACATTGTTATCCTTAAAAGGCCGAATGCGAAACTGTCCATAAGGGAGAACTGCCCGAGCTTTCCATGTACATGATTGCGGGATCATCCCGACCATTGCGAATTCCTGTTTGACCCTGCAAAAACAAACAAGACATTCCATGAGTAAATATACATTTGAGCAATTTTAGCATAATGATAACAGAAATTATACTCATTTTAAAAGCAGAAATTCAGATGATCCATGACATGACCAGTCATTACAAAGCGGAATCGGCTAGGAAATATGGCCCTATTGTTCTTGCTTAGGAAAGCCACGTTTGGAGGATTCCCATTGACCCGAAGACAAAGCGCCTGCGTGACGCTTATAGTGTTCACAGTATTGTGTAAACCGTCCACGCGAAAGTGGATTTCCCAGTACACGTTCCCAGTTAAATATTCCAGCAGCTGAAAACCAAAAACATAAATTGTAGTACGTATGTTTTTGATACTATCTCGTAAAACTGAGAATGTTCTGTGATGTGGAATTAATTCAAAGGCGGATGCTGAGAACTGAGAATGTTCTGGAGAATTTGACGGAGCTGCAAGCTGATGTAATCACATGCAGCGGACATGTGGACTGGTACCAAAGAAGTCAACTGCGCAATAGCAAGGTGAAGGTAATGCGCATCAGTTGAGTGAGTGAGCACTTAGCTGAGAGAGGAGTGCACATCAAGATGATGATGACGATGAGTGATGTGATGAAAATATCGTCATACTCGAAACACTATGTTTCCTTGATCCCAGGTAAATGCCTTGTAGTGTTTATCAACAGTTCGTAAAAGAAGATGTTTATGGTCCTCCGATAAGGTTGGATTAATATCTAACTTTTGTTGTTGTTCGAACGTAAACCATTTTGATCCATTCAGTTGAATAAAGTTCATCTTGTTCTTTCTGAACTCTAAGAACGTCTTTCTGGGAAACATACAGAGGAACTTCTAAATATTCAAATTTATTAAATACCATACTAAGGTTTTGCATATTCACTATTCCGTTATAATTGCGAGTGAAATCAGGTCCCAAAATAAGTTGTTTGGTTATATATGAATAAATTTAAAGAGGATAATGGTAAACGGCACTCATGGTTTCACCTAATAAACAGAATCGTATTGCCGTATCTATTAAACATGCAATTTTAAGTAAGAATTGACAGCAGTAGACAATTGGATTTTACATGGTTTTAACGTTGGCTTAGGTCTGAGCTTTTCATTTATAGTAGAATTTAGAACTGATGCGCCTGTATCTAGTAAAGCACTAACTAGAGTATTTACTATCTGTGGTTTACAAATCAATTTTCCTCCGAAGAAAGGTGCTTGTCTTTGAATATAATGGTTGTCAGGTGGTTGGTCTATCGTAGACAAAGTGGATGAATCTGTTTGAGGAGAGCTGGCAAGTTTATTCTCGTCCAGCTCTTCTACTCATTTAACTGCCTAGCCTGTGGTGGCTTAGGAGAATGTTGAGGTCAAACGGTGGATCGACATTCAGCACAAATGTGTCCAGGTCTATTGCAGTTCCCATAGAGCAAGTGGTCATTAGGAGTGCGATCCACCTTAGTACGAAAGAGTACATTTAGTCTGGCTGGATTTTGACCACATTCCTGAATAAACTATCTTGAATTATACTTACGGTTTATAAGGAATAGATTTACTTGTCGTTTAGAAGGTTTTTTCCTTTACCTTTAAATTGTCCTTTTCCGATTGCCATAGCGTCTACTTTAACAGCTAGCTTATCAAAGCTTTGAAATATAGTGTTTTATCACTAGGTGTTTTTCTTTCTTATAGTTTATTGAGTGGGGCGGGTTTAGCACTTCCTGCACTACGCCCATAGAAAGATTCGAACTTTTCATGCTCTCTTAACGCATTAAGTACTTCAACAGGAGTTTTTGGATCTTTCGCTAACACTTGTCTGGCGAGATCACGTGGCAAACCTTCGATAAGGTGCCGAAACCTCTTTTCATCTGATATGGCAGTCGTTGATGAGTTTGCTTATTCACTTAGCCATATGACATTACAATAATAGTCCTCGAAGGTCTCGTCTTCTTTCTTGTGCATATTACGTAATTGCGCAAAGATTTTCTCTTCTGTGGCTCGTTCTTTTAAAGCTTCTTCAAATTCAGCTTTAATAATGCTTAGGGCCGGAGCCGATGCATTTCTAATTCGTGTTTGCGATTAAGAATCAAACCATCTTTGGGTAGATTTAACAAAGAAACATGGGAATGAATTGAAGCTTTTTGGTATCATCCCATGTTTGGGCCGCGACAGTGGCTTCCAACCATAATAACCATGCTCTTGGATTACCGGATTCAGACTTGAATCGGTATGATCCAGTGTCTCTGAATTCGTAGGAGTGTGAGTATTACTTTGATCTTGGTTTTCACCTGATTCTTGAGTACTCATATATCTATCCGAATCGGAGTCAGTATGATCAGTTATTTCACTTTAATTGTCAGTAACTCTTATTGTCGTTTGATCAGAGGGATCACTCACACTTGCTTACGAAGTCTGATCTGAATCCGATGTTTTTGCGAAGTTTGCAGATGAGATATGAAGTGGTCTTCCTGTATACTGTGGTGGATATACTGAAGTTGGTATAAGCTTAGGTAGAACAAATTTCAAATTATTGGTAGTACTGCCAATCCTACTAGTCATAAGTGGTAATGTTTAACTACTAATTAAGTTAGATGTAATAGGTTTTGTCTTATCAATTTGGTAATTAGGTATCTAATAGACCGGCAAAGTTGGTTTGATAAGCGCCTGTAGTCTTTGCAGTTGTGAAATATATCTCAGGTTTACTTTTACTACGGGTATGCTTTGCTTTATCCTTAGCTGTATCTTTATCTCTACCCTCCATTAACCATTATTTATGAATCTTGAGTTTACATGCTAATCCCGGAATCAGTACAGTTTATGGACCTCAAAAACTTACTGAAACAACCAATATAGCGAAAAAACCTGTGATTGAACTCTATGAACTTGAATTACCTCAAACTCCCTATTTTGTTTTCTCTGTCTTGTTCATACACAAGTAAATCAGTTATGACAATTTTTTGTCATACGTATATACCATTACCCCCACATAAGTTTCGAGCAACGCAAGAACAATGGGAAACCAGCAACGAGACGAAAACGGGATCCCCCCGAAAAGCAGCGGCGGAAACTACCGGAGTGATATTAGGAACGAAAGCAGCGGATAATTCCGAAGAAACGTCGAGCGGTTGAGCCTACAGTTTGTAGAACACGGAAATTAATGCTTTACATAGTTGCACGGATATCAACTCGAAGTGTTGTGCTGTTTGAGGAGGTATTTATTGAGCTTCTGGGCTTATTTAAGATTGTCTACATAAAAAACAAATATAACTATAGCATACAAATGGGGAGATAAGACAACTTTAGACTTACTTCCCTTAGTATAATATGTAAGTATAGTATATGTAACATCCCAGAGTCAGTTGGAGTCTAGTTGCTTCATTAATAGTGACAGCATTTAAAGGAATCAAAGAAGGGGCCGAGCAAATCCTACAAAAGCAGAAAGAGAATGGGTCAGTTAATACTAATTTTTACGAAATTTTAAGATAATATGATCAAGTTGATCCAGTAATGGAATAACAAACAAAGCTTAAAAACATGATCAAAGGTTTAAAGCTAAGTTTAGTTTGTCTTTGCTATCACTTTGTGCTACGAGATCATCTTTTACTCATATATACTTAAATACCCAAATCAAAGAGATAAACATGAAAAAAATAACTCATACAAACTTATCGAAGACACAGATTCACTGTTTTTATTGTAGAAAGAAAAGACGTTCTTCAATTTTTTGTGAAAAATCGTGCAAACACTAACGTGAGCAAAATATTAACGACACAATAATAAAATCAGTT
The DNA here is from genome assembly GCA_027743935.1 of Sinodicranocentrus sp. ZH6. Taxonomy (NCBI): domain Eukaryota; kingdom Metazoa; phylum Arthropoda; class Collembola; order Entomobryomorpha; family Entomobryidae; genus Sinodicranocentrus; species Sinodicranocentrus sp. ZH6. The sequence goes on from JAHZNA010004303.1 coordinate 17,637, forward strand.
GAAGCAGGCACACGCCAACAATAATTTTTGCTTTTTTATCTGTTTTGCTTTCTTGATTTTTATCTATACTTATTTGACAAATTTAAATGAAGACGAGACTCTAAATATTCAAGATCCATTCCATTATAAATATTATTTTTGTTTAAATATTAATATTTCAATTCTATTTCAGTTTTAAATAATTCCTTTTCGTTCCTGTCAATTTTATGTAAAACACTCCAGTCTATTCTCCTTTAAAATAGAAGTAAACGTTTGTTTATACGTGCACACATTACATAATGTGAAGCACACACGCTTTAAATACTAGTATTGGCAAGAAACGTTTCATTTAGAAAGGATGTTGAACTTTATTGAAACCATTTATTCATTCAAGGTCATTTTATAGCTCCAAACATGTGATAAATTTTTAAAAAATTGTTCCCCTCAAATCTTCATTTCAACGTATATGAAAACGTGCTGCAAAATTTAAAAGCCGATTTTCGACATTAACGTCTTAAGTACATGATCAAAGCAAAGCTTCGTACATCAATTGTCAAATATACTTGCATTCAGTAGGAACATTTTTCTTAAAATCCAAGAGATGAAAAAGGCATAACCTCATAAAAATAATGACTTGAAAAGAGATTAGCTCACCAACTTAAGTGATAACAAACATTTTTCTCATTTTATTTCTCGAAGGCAAGCACACCGAAAACGAGAATGAAAAATGCATAAAATTTATTTCTGCATTTCATTTATTTTTACTTTCCCATTTTATGAGTTCGTGTGTGTTTTCGAATGTTAAATGCATCACGACGCGATACCCCACAAACAGCACAACGGAAAGAAATAGAGTGAAAAATGTCATCTGCACAACTCCTCCAAATCTTTCCAAATCCACACGTGCTTGATAAAGCGTGTAAATAATTTGAACATTCCAAGATCGAAAAACTCATCCTCAGCGTGTCAACCCTTAGGCGTACAAATACATCGTTCGCAGGTTTTACCTTTACCACGCCATTTCGGCGATACGAAATTAGACAACTTCAAATCAATAAGTATGGGTTTAATCAATTTTGTGTATAAAAAACTTGAAATATTTGTGCTTAAGATAAGCAAAATTCTAGTAAGCTGTTCGCACAACAAAAAATCTACATCATACCTTTTTAGCACTTCGGGAGAAAAAAAAGATGACTATAATTAACGTCGCACTTTTTCTTCATTGTGATCTTCAAGTATGCATTTTACGTGGTGTCATTGGCCACAATTTTCTTCCTTTAATTAAATATGAAGAAACACCACCTAACCTTCATCAAAATGAAGCAAAGTTACTGATCCAGAAACTCCGAGAAAAAGACCAGAATCGTTTTTGAAAGTCTCCAATTAAACATAAGTCAAGCCACTAGCCAAATAGGATGGATTAAGATTCCCAGCCGATCTTACTGGAAAGCATTCAATAGTTGCTATTAGGATTAGGTGTCTACATTGAAGCCAGTACGGTATGAAATGTTAGGATTATTTTCAAAATTCCCTACCATTTTTAAAAACAAGGGTTCGTCGAGCAGTATAGATTTACTACCCTCCCAATTAATTTCATTATGATAAAAATATGGATGATATTTTTAAATAAAAGCCCGTTTATATTTGCTCCTATTTTGATACTTGATACTTAGTCTAAGAAAGACATCATAAAATGTTTTCTTTGTAATTGATCAATTTCCCAATACCGATAAGTGGTCATTTCTTTCATTTTTTCAAAATGTATTTTACATATATTCTACACGTACAGTACAGTAGCAAAATCTCCGAGGTTTCAAAATAAACAGCTTACTCAAGAAGTTTAGGATCACACTCAGAGCAAACTCCAGTAGCAAAATTGATAAAAAACATAAAGGTAACAAAAACACGTTTTAGTTTCAATGTTAGTTCTTTTTCCACACTTTAGGTATTAAGAAATTAAATTATCAATTATTCTAGTTTATAGTTATCGCTTATTACCCGAGTAAAACTTCCAATTCAGCAATTTTTGGTAAAAACATGTTAATATTGACGTCATTCAAAGATAATAAATTGAAATAAAAGCTTTCTGATATAAAGTAAATAGCAGCAGATAAATTAAGCCAAGCAGATTCCTAAGTAAAACGAATTATTAGCAATACTTCAATTAACGTTAGAAAAAATAAAAAAAGTCAAATAGAAGTCGGTGAGTTCTCACCGAAGTCAACCGCACTCCCGAGAATGTCAGTTAAGTTCCAAATGTAGACGAAGTCCTGAAAATAGCCGTAACTAAAGCAGTCTTAGACAACGGACAGCTCACTTTTATTCACAAGACCTGTTTACGTTTTAGTCACAAAAGTTAGTGTTCTACGACAGCCAAACTAGCATCTGTAATGTAACCCGATGCATAGTGACAGCCACTGTTGCATCCTTAACTGGAGATTTCCGTTGCTCTAATTTACAGTTTTGGTTCCATTGAAACGATATTTGACTTCATTGAAAATTAATAGCCATGTGTTTTTAATGGGGTAATAATAATTATTATACATATTATATATTATTAATTTAATTATTCGGGGTTTTTTATTTTGTTGTTTTAATAGCCTCGTTCAGCTTTTAGCTGATTTTCCATAGGCTCTATCAAATTATAATCTGCTCGTGTTCATAACACCGACGAGTTTCAATAGATTAATACGAGTGTAATGCAGAGATGTGTTTATACAGAATTAAAGAATCTGAATATTTTATGTATTTCAGTAATTAATAAATATCAACTATTCTAGATCTGGCCGATATATTGCCGACAAAACGGCCACAATTTTCTGCAGGGTGAATTCTGTTATCGCCATTGTTGGCCCAGCCCATCGTTGATATTGAGTTATTGGCAGCCGTTGCCAAAACTTAAACAGCAAAACGCTCTGAGAATAGTAGGGTCTAATATAAAAATCATTGTATCGAAAGACAACTGGTCCATCCCAAAAGCTGGAATTTTCGGG
>JAHZNA010004304.1:0-10668 GCA_027743935.1 Sinodicranocentrus sp. ZH6
TCAGCAGAGGACGCCGCTACTTTATCCAACAACTGTCAAGGGTCTCGAGCACTCATCGACACTAACATTGATTCACTCGGTTTCCACTGTTCCAGTACTCTGATAGACCCTGAGAAACTTATGAATTCACATCGGCTGCCGTTACCGTTAGAGAATGGTGTTTTAACTCCAACACCGACTTCGGTGTTCTTTGATGTCCGACAAGCAGCCCTATTGGAAATGCAGATAACAGCACAAGAACTCACATTAGTAGCCGAAGTAGAACTAGGTTCTTGTACTGCCAACTTTATAAAAATTGAAGGATGCTACTCTTGTCTAGCCGGAGCAAATCTATTTATACAAGCTGCCACCGACATCGCATCTCCAGTTGTCGCAACTTTGGAATGCCCTGGTCATCTTCTCTACACTCAATTCTTGGTGACAAATGACTCCAGCCCTCACCTTCAGATTGTACAGTCTGATACACCTGAGATCGATTTAGCCTGCACTCTTCAATGTCCGGGCAATAGTGTACCTCTCAAGATCAAGGGTCACTTACACTACCTGTCCAATCCAAATTTGATCACCACAACTCACGTTGCTAGCTACCACCCAATGACAACACGCACTCTCGACTTCTCCTGGCTGAGCATCTCTGGTTTAGGACTCTACAACTGGATCACCAGAGGTTTTATGTTTGTTGGTTTTTTGGTGATTATTGGGGTGTCCATCTATGTTGCTTACAGATCCACTCACTTGAAATTAGCCTAACGTCATCTTTTGCTGGCGGGAGTATGATGCGCGATGTGAAGGCTGACCTCACCTCACCATCGCAATCACCATCATTTCAATTACATTATTCCATATCATTTTCTCACATTCTCTGTTACTTATATTATATTACATGAATGCCTAACTATATGCCTAGATGTATGCCTAGTTATTCATATTCTTGTCAGTTCTTATTACTATGCAATATGTAGGTCAGTGGTGGCGTTACGAAGTAAGGTAGGTGCTGCATGACTCTTAGGTCAGCACATTCTCCTTGAATCATGCAAATATAGTTGCAAAAAAGGAGAGTGTGCAAAAAGAGAGTGTGCAATTTGCGTCAATGACCTAGCGCATTCTCTTGTGTAGTACCTACCTGTTATTTCTGCACAAAGTAGAAAAAACAACTTTTTAGCATAACCACTAGTATCCGCTGCTTGTGTCCGCGGTACTTAGGTACTTTCAAGTATGAATCAGTTAGATGTTTATCATGTTAAATTTGTCCCTTTAATTCCATATAAGGAATTCTACTTTGTTCTTTATTATTTAACCAGTAATATTATTGACTCATATGTTTATGCAAAATCTGAAATGATGAAAATTATGAAAAATAAATTACACTCTTACTTGTGACTCTCACACAACAACTACAGAAGTTCGTTTTATCTACGATTTATTCTCTATCATAAAATCACACCTGGATACAAACTGCATATCATCGAGGATTCTAAAAAAAGTGTTTACATCGAACATTATCTGGCTCCCCGCCTTATCACATTTCGGTCTCCACTCCTGTCAAAACACCTGTGTATACGGTTCCAGTGTCACCACGCAGTGAGTTTAGCCGTGATTCAGGCTGTGTCCTTGTGTTCTTCGTCATTCTTCCCCGTGTGGTGTGCCTTTGCCACTGTGACTCTCATCTTTTGCCGTCCCGGAGGCTGCTGCCATCGGAGCAGAGGAGTAAGTAAAGTAACAAAACTTAAGTCAGTCAGTGAAAAAAGTGTACGCTACTCTTAGAAGAGCCGTAACAAAACCATACTCGAGCCGTGCTCACACACGTTTTACGAAACACAAGTACTGTACACCACTAGCAATCGTACAGGTGATTAGGACCAGGTCACGTTGGCGCCTACACCTGTTCACGATATAGCAAAGCTGTCAGTATATTTAACTAGTTGCTGGAGTGAGCCACTTAGCAAGTATTGTTCTTGCTAATTGCTACTCATACTACGAACCACCAACTAGTGTGTGTTAAGCGTTAACGGGTGTTCTGAGTCACGCCACGTCGAGGCATGATTGTTGCATAAACCGTTGGAGGAAACGAGAAGGAAAAAAGAAGTCCCACCTCCAGCTAACAGAGCTGAGCAAGACAAGGACACCCCTCTTGGTGACCATTCTTTTTCCACCTCACACCCTTTGACTCATCCCACCTCAACACGAGAAGGAAGAGACTCCACCTCAACAACACAGAGCTGGGCAAGACAAGCCCACCCCTCTGGGTGACATCACTCATTCAACATTGACGATTCCAGATACCATCCCATATCATAACGTGATACAAATCATAAATCTCATCACCAGCTAACAGAGCTGGGCATCAGGAAACAACCCCTCTTTCTACACCCTTCTTCAGCGATTCAAACAAAACAAAAAATAAACAAAATAAAAACGTTCCATCTCAAATCTAACAGAGGGGGCACCAAAACTATATCACTCAATCCCCCACTCTTTCCCTTTTTTGCCATCACACTCTACAGTGAACACTCAAGAGCTAATTCCAGTTTCATATTGTACTCTTTATGAGTGAGCAAGGAAGAGGAAGGTTGAGAAGCGCAAATCCAGATCTTGCTCCACCAGTCGACGAACGTGAACTTCGACGCCTTGTCCGAGTGGCACAACAAGACATGGGAGACCAAGACAACGCTAATGGGGAAGAACGAGCAGTTCTGCGAGTCGGAGCTGCAAACGATATTGATGATAACTTTGATGCTGTGCCAGGACCAGCACCTAGAGCCGGTCCAGTACCAGCTCCCAACGTTGGAGCAGCAAATCCTGAAATTAATCCACAACTTCCACCTGGAATGATTGCGGAAGTGGACCCATTTGCATCATCATCCGACGAAGCATTCAGTGACGATGGTGCGCGTGAGCGACCCGATGAAGGTCTGCCGGCAGACGCAGATCGAACTATCAAATTGACACATTTGAAACAGATCATACACGAGGTAGGAACGGATGATGCCGAAGGGTTTTATGAAACATATAAAACCATTACCCGAAACTTGAAAGAAATCCAAGAAATTCTATTCGATCATGATGCGGGTATTAAGGCAATCAACCGAATCACTGCTGAAATGTATATGCAGGATCTAGCAGAAATCCAATCTAATTTGAATCAACTGCGACATGCCAGCATTACGTTATTTGGAAACCAGTTGCGACTCCGAAATCACGCGCATTCATATCAAGCAGTAGCACGACACTACTGCAATCGGGCGACCAGAATGTACAAACGATTGCGTATTGAAATGGCGACTACAGCAGCCACTCTTATCCCAGGAAGTCATGGACAAACGGCATTGCAAACGCCAAAATTGACCATTCCAAAATTCACTGGGAACCACGCTGACTGGACTCAATTCAAAAATAATTTTCTTAACTTAACAAGAACATTCCCTCCACTTGATCGGCTGCGCATGCTCTTTGAGGCAATGCGAGGACAAGAATCAGTGGACACAATCAAAGACTTGTCTTTAACTGATCAAAATTGGGACATCGCCTGGAACAGACTGGTAGCACGATACGATAGTCCGCGGGAAATCGCACATAGTGTGATTCGACCTTTGTTGGAACTAAAGGCCTTGGAGAACCAAACTGAAGTAGGACTCCATAAACTGATTGCCACAGTGCGGACGACAAAGGCCCAGCTTCAACAAATCAAACTGGGTCCCGTTTCAGAAGCTGACGTCTTGTATCTCCACTTAATCATGGGACGATTAGATAGCAAGACAATTCACGAGTTTAATCAAACCTTGCACAATAATGACATCCCAACTCTAGAAACATGTATCAGATTTCTAGAAAGGAAGGCCAAGGACCTCGCTCTCACCCGCGAGATTAAACAAAGTGTAACCGGCTCCAAGCCCAACACCGCTGAGAAGAGAGGGAAACCTCAGAAAACTCAGAATCCGAATCCACCAGCAAATCAGCAACAACTTCTCCAAGTTTCCACCAGTACAACTACGACTAAGAAACCAAAGAAGAAAAAAGGCTCTACTGGAACAGCTAAGACGGAACAACCCCCGGATCAGCCACAGCAGCCGAAAAAACCGTATGCTGAAAAATCTCGGTATCAAGGTTCGCAGCAGTCAACATACCAGTGTGTCATGTGTCAACAGCAAGGGCATCGGATGTCGACTTGTCCGCGATATGCGTCAATGACTCATGGACAAAAACGAGAAGCGGTGCGACAATATCAGCTCTGTTACAATTGCATGAGCCCAAACCATGTCACTAAAGAATGCAAATCAATTCGCAAGTGCATGGTTTGTGATCGGAATCATCATACCACTCTCCATCAAGAGACAAACCCGGTTATCAATCACTTGGCAACTGCAACAGATGTCGGTCTATTGCCTACAGCACGAGTGCACATAACCAATAATAAACTCAACCATCCAGCTAGATGTCTACTGGATACTGGTGCTCAAGGAACATTTATTGCGGCAACCACTGTTCAAACACTGAAATTACAAATTCAGCCATTTGAACAAAACTTTGCATTGCCGAGCCAGAAAAATCTTATATCCAAGGGAACTGTCCGATTAAATTTGAAAGGGATTCATTATCCATATTATCAATTTTCCGTAACGGCTCATGTTTTGCCATCGCTGACAGCATTACAGCCGGACACCCCATTTGATATTACTTCATGGACTCACTTGGCAAACTGCACTCTAGCTGATGCATCGTTTAATAAACCGGGCCCCATTGATTTAATCATTGGTATGCCAGTATTGGACAACATCTTCACCTCTGGAAAGGTGAATGGTCCTCTCGGAACCGCGAGTGCCTATAACACAAGACTGGGATCCGTGATTATGGGAACTAGACCAAGTTCTGGAACCATTGCTCACATCACAGACATCCAGGAAAATCCGGAACCCAATGAATCATTAACGTTTGACCTCCAAAAATTCTGGCAAATAGATACCTTGCCGCCAACCTCCTTGTCCAATTACCGGACTCCAGAAGATCAACACTGTGAAGATCATTATCTTGAAAACACAGAACGATTGTCTACTGGAAGATATCAGATTCGTTGGCCATTCATAGGGTCCCCAAAATCCCTTGGGTCATCTGTCAACATGGCCGTCAAACGATGGTACTCTATTGAGCGAAAACTATTGCGCGATCCAGCTCTGCAACAACAATATAACGACCAAATGTTACAATTGCTAAGATCTGGACAGATTTCACTAGTGGAATCTTCGGAGATACATCGAAAACCGAATTACTACATTCCTCATCACGGAGTAGTAAAAATGTCATCCACGACAACGAAACTGCGGATTGTATTTGATGCATCAGCAAAGTCGACAACAGGAATTTCTTTAAACACCCTGTTGCCACCAGGACCAACGATCCAACCCGATCTGTTTCGTCAATTGATCCACTTTCGAGAGAATGCGATTGCGATTAAAGCTGACATCGAAAAAATGTACTTGCAAATTTTAGTACATCCCGAAGAACGAGACTTACTTCGACTTGTTTGGCGCCAAACTCTAAACGAACCATTAAGACATTATCGGTTAAATGTGGTGCCATTCGGAGTAACCACAGCTCCCTTTATCGCATGCAGAACTCTGAGACAAATCGCAGATGACAATGAGATTCAACATCCAGAAGCAGCAGCAGTGTTAAAAACCAGATTCTATGTTGATGATCTTAGCACCAGCGTCTCCAACTTGTCAATGGCGTTAAAAATCAAAACAGATTTGACGACCATGCTAGACGACGGAGGTTTTCAACTGCGGAAGTGGGCTAGTAACTCTCAGTACTTTCTGGACAGCATTCCTGAAGAAAATCGAGAGTTAGATCCCGTCCTCACTATGGATGATACGTCAACTATTAAAACTTTAGGCTTAACCTGGTCTCCTAGAGCAGATGTATTCTCATTTTCTTGCAACCCAGATGTTCAACGGCTTCACACGAAGAGGAACATTTTGTCCGAAACAAGCAAAGTCTTCGACCCATTAGGATTTTTGGGTCCAGTCATCATTAAAACCAAGATATTGATGCAAAAAATTTGGTTACTGAAAGTAGACTGGGACGAACCGCTACCTGATGACATCAGCACACATTGGTTATCTATAGCTGACTCCCTTCATGAAGTGAGTAAAATAAAAATCCCACGATCACTTAAGATTCAAGACGGTTACTATGAACTTCATGGATTCGCCGATGCAAGTCAAGACGCATACGCAGCTTGTATTTATTTGAGATCAGTAACTCCTCAAGGAATAACATCGCGACTCATCGCTTCCAAAACTCGAGTTGCACCTCTAAAACTGCTTACGATCCCAAGACTGGAACTTCAAGGAGCAGTACTCTTGACAGAACTTACGCAAGTTATTCAAGATACCCTCTCAATCCCAATACAAAAAGTGTATTACTGGACTGACTCTTCAATCACCTTACATTGGATTAATGCCACTCCATTGAAGTGGAAAACCTTTGTAAGAAATCGAGTAGCTGTGATTCAAGAAACCACATCAGCCTCATCATGGGCTCACGTTATTTCTGAAGACAATCCCGCAGACTGCGCTTCTCGAGGCATGTTTCCAGAAGAATTAAAAAGCCACTCCTTGTGGTGGAATGGACCATATTGGCTTACTCATGAAACCATAACGCAGCCTCCAATACCAGGGATAGTTGTTCCCTTAGAGGATACAGAAACAGCAACGATCAAAACCCTGACTGTAATCAAACCAACAACGTGGATGATCGATCATCTTACAAAGTTGGGATCCTGGTCCAAGGCAGTACGAGTATTAGCACGAGTTTGCACTATATTTCGGACTCGCTCGTTTAAAAACATCGTCCCTTTGCTGAAGGATTATAAACGTGCAGACGAAGCCCTAGCTCGTACAATTCAATTAAAGGCGTTTCCAGATGTCTTTAACGATTCCACAGTATTAATGACCAAAAAGGCACCACGAGAGTTTAAATCTCTGTTCGCATTTCTGGACGACCAGCGAGTAATCAGAGTGGGTGGACGTTTGAATCTTGCCAACATACCATTTGATCAACGTCATCCCATTATTCTCCCTGGTTTCCCCGAACTCGTCAGATCTCTCATTTTGGAAACACACCAAGCCTTGATTCACGCAGGCAAAAGAGTTGTACTAAACTCACTGCGACAACGATACTGGATTCTTAATGGAACCAAACACATCAAGTCTACAATTGACAAATGTATACCATGCTTTCGCTATCATGCGAAACCCATGCAACAGATGATGGGACAACTTCCACCAGCTAGAATCAGCTTTACTAGACCATTCATCCATACGGGAATAGACCTCGCTGGCCCTTATTACCTAAAGAACTTCACAGGACGAGGCGGACCACGCTCCCTGTCCGAACACATTGGTCATTTACAACAAGTACTCCGGACAGGATCAATGCCATATTTTGGAGCTGAATTGGACAGAATTCAATGGTCTTTTTCACCTCCACGTAGCCCACATCATGGAGGCGCATGGGAAATTTGTGTCAAGTTAGTCAAACGACATTTGAAGACACAAATGGATAAACACCCCTTGACTTGGGAACAATTTGATACGCTTCTAATTTCGATTGAAGCCATCGTGAATTCAAGACCTCTTACACCAATAGATGACGACCCTAATTCTTTAGAAGTGCTAACTCCAGGACATTTCTTAATAGGCTCATCCTTACTAACATTTGCTGAAGCGGATTTAAGTCACATTCGCATGAACCGATTGAATCAATATCAATTGGTAACACGACAATTTCAAGATTTATGGAAACGTTGGCATCGTGACTATTTAACTGCCTTACAAAAAGCCACCAATTGGAAGTCTCCCCATCCGAATCTGAACGTAGGCGATCTAGTCTTACTCTAAGATGATCAACAACCGCCGTTACATTGGCAAACTGGTCGGATTCTACGCGTACATCCAGGGAAGGATAACTTGGTTCGCGTGGCCACCGCAGAAGTTGCAACAACCGCTCTCCATAACGGTCAACCAAAGATTGTGCGAAAAGAAATAGTTCGCCCCATCACAAAAATGGCGCGATTACCGATCGAAAATACTCCCGCACAACTTGGACAGCCGGTGATGAACTCCATTCATCGCTCAACACGGACAGACTTCAGTACTTGGATATTCATGGCCGTTCTTATCGGCAATGTTATTCCATCACAAGCTCAATCTCCAACCGCCATGACGCCAGAAACCTCCATCTGTATAGCCGCTATCGCGTTAGCTTTGTCTGTGACCGGTTGTGTGATGAACTTATTTACCCTGTTTCGTCTCGTCCACGCACCCCCGAAAACACACACGTCCACACATTACCGTTGGTGCGTAGGAGCATTATGCTGCTCCGATCTTGTTATTGCGGCGGTTCTCATTCCATTCACCGCAGCTAGGTTCTTTTTTCAAAAATGGGTCTTCGGCTTCTTCTTGTGCAAAATGTACTCGGCTGCCATCTACGGTACTGTCACCTGGACCTTGTTTAACCTCATCATGATTGCGTTTGTTCGCCTCGCGAGCGTGTACTCCAAAACCGCTGCCGTCACCTCGTCAAAACCACTGGTTCTTCTCCTCGTTGCTGGATTCATGCTGAGCTATGTCTTACCATCACTCGCCTTTTTCGACCTCTGGGGCACCATTGGACCCAAACCTACGGATACAACGTCTTGTACGATCCTCCCAGACATGCACAAACACACTCCGAAACCGGCTATTTGGATTGCGGGCTTTTTTACGCCCTTTGTTCTTATCTACGTGTCCTCCGCTCTGGTGTGTCTTCACGTCTGCTGGCGGTCTCATTCCGTAATACCAAGTCGGTCGTTCTCCCGTCGGGTGCGTCGACTTGCCTTTACCATGATCCAGGTTCTCTTGACGTTCGTCATCGGGTACCAGCCTCTGCTGTATCTGAACTTGGTCGACAATGACGCCACCATATATTCCCCTGCTCTTCACACCATCTCCATGTTTTTGGCCTGGCTCACGACGATTCTTCACCCAGTGGTGTATCTGCTCCCTCGCAGTGCTGCTTCTTCGGTTGCCCGCAGGTCACGGGTAGCAGCTGTCACCATGACTAAGAAAGACATAATACAACAAGCTACTACCATGAAACACCCCACCAACATTCGGCAAGCAGTCTTAGGAACGACACTCGTTATGATATTACTCGGGAACGGCCAATCAACCACCGGTACACTCCTACCCAATCCACCACAGCAATTTACAGGAGCATCCCAAGTCCTCATGAACGGACCAGGCCCCTTGCTACGTCTCCCGTTGTGCCAAACATATCGCGCCCCGATGACAAGTGTACCAGCATGTACCCACACAGCACATTGGATTGATGTTCGGTCGGATGCATCCGTTTGTATACAGAGTATGGGATGTATTGGCACCAACACCGTCACGAATGATGCATCAGGATGTGAAACTAATGCCACCCCATGCACCTCTACTACTGTAGCATTCATTGATGGCCTAACGTGCCAGCCTCAACCATCAATAAAACCATTGCTGGCAGCCCACATAACTCTTCGCGACCAGTCACCAGATTTATGTGCAGTCAGTAATCTCCACTTACGCAGTTGCCCAAGATTCAAGGAAACCATCCAACTAGTGCCATTAATTATTAGTGATGGCAAAGCGTATCCGGTAAAATCACTACATCTTCGAGAAGACGCTTTATTACAAGACCAACAGTCATATAACTGCACTTGCAATCTGTTAACGTGTCTCGAAGGACACTGCCACGGAGACAACACCTTTTGTCGGAACTATCCATGCGTCACCGATCTTACCGGGAAAGAAGACATCTGCTACTGCCAATACGTGAGAAAAACCACAGTCCACAGATATGAGACATCCACTGGCCCAATCTATCCCGATTGCTGGGGTAACGTTTTGATGATTGTCAAAACAATGGTACCAATCACGGATCCCGCATCACTGTGTGACTCTTGCGATATCACTTGTTTACCAAAAGGATTAGAGCTGAGAACTCCCGGAACCGTTCCGAAATATGTCAAGGTCTCGAAAAATCCAGGGTTTGTATCAGTCATCCCCACAAATGAAATAACTCAAATCCCACTCACAAACCACATGCTCATATCTAGCGGAATCTCAACCTTGGAAGTTTGGCTCGAGAATGGAGATCAACCGATCATTCTAACTAAAGATTGTCCGAGATTGAGCGTTTGTCAAGTGATAACCTGTCACGTCTGCTATGACAAATGGGTGAACGTGGCTTGTTACGACGCACTAAATTGGCTTCTATTACTCATCGGCGTGTTAGTACTCACAACATCTGTCATTTTGATGTCATGGGTATCTCGAAGCTGTATATGTTGCTGGAAAATCTTAACATGGCCCTGTCGCCGATTATGGAAGGAAAAATGGCGCCGTCAAACTAGTCGTCGACATTCAGTATCATCAACAGCATCGAGAGATGAAGAAGCTACGGCCGGAATTCCGTTAGTAGATCTACCAAGTTCACAAAGAGATCCTCGTCCATATCGGCCCTTGAGCTACAACTCGCTACCTCGACGACCACGCCGATATACTACCCTCCAAGGACCCATGATACTTCTCACTTTGATGAACCTGATCACTGTTTCCCTGAGTTGTTCTGAATTTGCTTCCATGT